>CP139507.1:432974530-433104782 GCA_021014915.2 Artemisia tridentata subsp. tridentata | reverse complement strand
AAAGAGCAAGCACATAGCAGGCCAGGGATGGAGGTTCAACAGTTATTGCGCATCTTTGCCAGAAATGAGATTGTGTTGACAACTTTGATTTGAGTTTCACTGATGAGTATCATCAGTGTCCTACTCTTCTCAAGGTCCTCATCTTGAATTTGAAGTAGCAAATCTAAACACTTAGTTGCGAGACTGGACCCAACAACAGTTTGGAGCTATTTGATCTGGTCACCCCTTTCCTTGCAACGGCGTGTGAGCTCTACCACCTCCAGCTGAAGTGAGTTTATGAGCTTAAAGTCACGCTCAATATTAGTTTTAACCAAACTGGTCAGCAGATCCTTCAAAAGGTTTTGTTGATCCATAGATATTCGAAGTGAAAGCTTGTGTGTGTGTAAAGGTGAGTAGGGTTCTAAATATGGTGTATGAAATTGCACTATTATATGGATCGTTTAATATTTAAAAGTGGGGTGACCCTTACATTTGAATTTAGTCAACGGTAATAAATTAGGTTTGTTAATTGGTGAATAGTTGGGTCATGTCAATATATTGTTTAATATATAAGCCCGATATTGTTAAACCGGAATTCTACTGCTATTAAATGACTGTGGACAGTGTCATACAGTGGTCACTTCCTGTCCACTAATTTTCAACGCAACGATAATTCAAATTGGGCACCTTTTATCAAAGATGGCCAAAATAAGCCAAATGTTATTAATGTGGATTAGACAAATGAAAATTAAGCCAAATATAATTAGGGCGGATAAGACAAATGTCATGATTGTGGCCAGAGAGCGTCATAAACTGCCCCCTTACTGTACACTAATTTTCAACGTAACCAAATTTCAAATTGGGCAACTTTTCATCAAAGCTGGGCAGAATAAGCCAAATTTTATTAATGCGGATTAGACAAATGAAAAGTAAGCCAAATATTATTAGGGCGGATTAGAGAAATGTAATGATTGTGGCAAGAGACTGTCATAAACTGATGCCTTCATGTCCACTAATTTACAACGCAACCCAATTCAACTTGGGCAACTTGTTGTCAAATTTAGCGAAAATAAGCCAAATGTTATAAACGGATATTAGATAAAAGTAAATTAAACCAAATATTAATAATGCGGATAAGATAAATGAAATGATTGTGGACAATGAAGTTCATATACGGCTCCCTTCCACTACAAGTACTACTTTGGAACTTTTTTTAAAAATTGGGCAATTGGGTTGAAACATAGCCCAACTAGACACATGGAATTTTACTTTGAGGTAGTTGTATGTGACCTACGTATGGTATTCAAAAAAATTATACTAGTCGCTAATTGTATTTTAAAATTCGTCAACAAGGTTGAAACATTTCCCCAATAGGCATATGTTGTTTTTACTTTTACATACTTGTATGTGACCTTGATATGGTATTCAAAACACAATGTCGTATGTTTCTCTTCCTAAAATAACAAACATACAAAAAATACGCCATGACCAGCAGTAACAAACACTGCCAGCAGAAACTAAACAATGCTACCAGCAGGAACCATGATCGGCAGAAAATACGCCTTGACCAGCAGGAATGAAACTACACTAACAGCAGCAATGAAAATAAACATTATTCTAATAATTCCTAACAAACTGTTGAGATTCTTGTATTTTAAAATTGGTCAACAAGGTTGAAACAATTCCCCAATAGACATATGTTTTTTTTACTTTGAGATACTTGTATGTGACCTAGATATGGTATTCAAAAATATTAATATTCGCTAATTGAATATAGAAACAACGTACAGTTAAATGATTTAAGTTAATGGGTAAAGAATTTGGAGGGTCAGCAAAAATTGAATAATGTTTGGGTCAGGATGGTTTAATGTGGAGAGTGCTGACGTTGACTTGTATATGGATAGTGGAGGCAACGCATATGAGTTGGATATGGAGAGGTAATGAGGTTGTGCCTGAAAAGGTGAACAAGGGAGCAGCTAGTAGAAATACTTAAAACTTTACGTGCTGCGCATGCTCAAGATGGTTCTGCTGTTGAAGATGTTGCAAAAGTTGCTAAGACTGATTCTACTGCTGAGAATCATGTTGATTCTGCTGCTGAGAATCAACTTGATTCTACCGCTGACATATTGGATGATGCTAACAGTCTGGCACATGCAATACTACAACTGAAGTATACCAACTCATCAACCCCCAAACATTGAATGATGCTGATGTTAGAGGGGGACAAGAATCACAACAACAAGCACAAAAATAAGGTATTAATAAAAAATTTAGCAACACGGACCTGTAAGCACTTCCTAACGCGGATATACCAGTCACGGGTGTCATAGTCATATGTTTCGCCGCTATCATAGAATGTCACCACTCCTGATCGTATATGAAACTGGGCAAGACACCAGTGTTTGTCCGTTTGGTTGATCGGAATAAAAACCTACAATATACAGGGTTTCTGATGAATCCTTATAGTAGGCGACATATCAATAATTACGTATACTATCTTTAAACGGCCAAAAGACCAGACTTTTAGTAAAAAATGGTCATATACAACAACTTGACTCATCATGTAACTTTAACCGCCCACACATAAACGTAGTACCTGATCCACATCGCTCCATGGATAGGGATACCTCCGGCCATCTGCGTAAAAAGATGGTGTGCCGTTTTAAAGAAGAAGCTGAAAAAAGTAACAGCTAACCATCGCCCAGTTTGCATTATTAGGTCTTACATGCCACATGTAGTCAACCCACAAGTCTATGTGCTGCAAATAAGTGTTTTAAGAAAGGGTGAGAGGTAACCTTATTTATGAATTAGAGTATGCATGTACGCTCACCTGCTCAGTTAGCCAACCTTTTCTACCAGGGTCTAAGCAAACTAAGCGTAGCCAGAAATTTCAATCAACGGTGTGGTCTTCGGACCATGGAAATTTACACTGGTGAGTGTACCCCGGTTGACCAAGAAATACTTCAATATCATCGGTGAGCCAGACATTTTCCACGGTATGGAACCATCGAGATAGATCCTACAAACGTGGGTAAATTTATAACATATAATGTAAAAGAGGTAACAAAAGAAAATGTAAACCAACTTTAGATCATGGCAATACCTCAACCCAAGGTTGAACTCTTGTCAGCAATTCAGCGGTACGTGGGTTATTAACGTCAGGGCCGTGTTTCTTAATGCTAACTATAACCTTTTCCGCATTTTCTGATTCCGAATCAGGTTCCAAATAATTTCGCCTCTTGCTCGGTGGTAACCGAGCCAAATATCTTTGATAGTGTTTCGAATTCAGAAATGATATTCTGCGTTTCTTCTTCTCCTCCTCCATCTTCAACATGTTTTCTTCTTCCAAGCGCAACCTCTTAGCCGCTTCCTGTCTTTTCATATTATCTTCTGCCATCATCTTCTCTTCTTCTAACTGCAACCTCTCTTCCTCTGCCAACGCCCATCTCAATTCCTCTTGAATAAGATACTCCTGCAACAGGATATTGTGGATTACATATGCCGCACAAATAATATTACGCTATAAATCGGGTATACGAATAATTTGGAATAACGTATTCTACCTGAGCTAGTTCTTCGTCAGAATCAGGCAAGGCAATCAATTTCAGGTAAAATTTGTTAAGTGAATGGCAAAATTCAGAACTCGTGTTAGGAAAATGTGACTCAATATCCAGTTTCTCCTGTCAAATCATTATATTTTTTGTAAAAAAGTACAGGGTGGATGTCAAAGTAGGTACTCATATTTTTTTTGAAATGTACCTGCAGTCCGCCAGGTCTCTCACGAGCAAGAACCTGTAATATTATAACATGTATTATAAACCCGTAATACAGAGTGCATACTATTGACATAGTAAGCTGAATAAAACGCAACCTCAATAATAATCTCAAGTTTCAATACTTGGCCATTAAGCTCAGCAAGGACACGGTCCTTAAGCCTCTTGGTTGGTGAACTATTACCAGCCCTACGTTGAGTGGAATTTACTTTCAACGACTCACTGACCCGTTTGCGTGCCTTTGACAACCTGTTAAGATAAGCATCGAAGAGGGTGTAATTGGATGTGGCTGCAGCCCTGGGAACGTAGTTTTGGAAGAATTCTTGGCTCTGTATCCACCATGAAGACTCGTACTCAGGTGTATTCGGCTTGAGATCTAAACGTGTATTCGACTCCTACAAATAAACGGGGACAAATAAAATATGTAACCTTACAACTGTTTGAACGACAATTATATCTCACAAGTAACTTTGTGTGCCTAATGTTGACTTTTGAAGATAGTGCAGCTTCAAGTTCATTAGATACTAAATACAACTATTGATTGTGATTATTGTCAGATACTCTTGGTTGTGTTAACCCCATTGTCAAATCTACTTCATTTGCAAGCAACTCTTTGTGATTGATTTTTCAAGGGATTATATAGCCTTAAGGGGAGGTTAATGGAATTAAATGTTGGGTTGGTTTAGAGTTAATTGGGGATTTGACGTTAGTCACACATCATTCATTGCTGCCGATTGACCATCTCATTGCTGCCGGTTGACTTAACGTTGCTGCTGGTAGTGTTTTTTAGTCAAAGGTACTCTGGTTGACTTCATTGCTGCGGACGTTTAAGAATTTGGGGGATTAATTTTGGGAATAAATTAAATTCAAATTAGTCAAAGTTTACGCGAGAAATTTAGAATTTAGATCTGCTAAATTTGGAAACCGTATTCACGAACTAAATATTAAATTCCTCTCCCAAAATAACCGCAGTCTCTCAAATCAATTGCACATCTCATTCCTTCTTATTTGCACATCTCAATCCCTGATTCAACACTATGGCAACCCTTGAATACAAAGAAGATCACAACAAAGTTGGATTTCCTAAGAATTGGCTAGCCCACATGCATATGGCTTGTGGTAAAGGCAGTTTGAAAACCATATTTGGTACTCAATTCACCAAGGTTCTGCTGTAACCAAGAATTGGCTAGTCCTGAGCAAACGGCTACAGGTAAAGACAAGTCAAATCCGTTTATAGTTGATGATTTACTAAAAATCATATGGTTATCAATGTACCATGGTCTTACACACAAAAACATTGGCTACTCCAGTAGTGATGGCTATTGGTAAAGAGACATCAAATCCATTAATTTTCAATGATTCACCTCTCACAGGAGATAACACACCTGGAAGTGATGAGAATAGTATGAAACTTAAGTGATTTGATGTACACATTGTCATAGTAGCAGTCAAGATCAAGAGAATTACATGGTAACCAGCTTAATTGGAGATGATTATATTATGTTGCTGCTTTTATATAGAGGTTGCTGCTGGAAATGTTTGCTTTAAAGATGTTGCTTCTGGTTACTTAATCTTGCTGCTGCGCAAGTGCAATCCTGCTGGTAGCTTTGGTGTGTTCCTGCTGGCAGTGTTTATTGCTGCTGGTCGTTGCTTATTTTTTAGTCGTATTACAGTTATTCTAGTTACACTTATTCTAGGATCATAGTTCATTAGTCATTGTCTTCTTCACAATCTTATATTTAGTTTCCGCATAAATATAAGTTTGTCATACAGAGATTTTTATTGGCTCAAAGATCAATCAAGGCGTCGATCCTACAAGTTGGAAAGAAAAAGACAATGCAAACTCGGGAGGAGGAAAGAGAAATGTATACTCCGGAAGAGAGACAGGATGCCATAGATGATTTGGTTCTGCAACTTAGAAAGAAGCATAAGGGATAGTACAAAAAAAACAGGCTCCTACCTATGTGTGTTCATTGCTCTCCTTAAGATTATTCATTATATTCGGCGTAGTGATTAATTTTGTTTCAATTCAAGAAAAAGAAAAAAAGATCATTGCTCAACAGGGATTCAACAATTTATTTTACGTAAATACAAATAGAAAAAAATAGTGACCTCTGAAAAAAGGTAGGAACGGTCGCTTCTTTTGAATGGTGACTTCATAGACCATGCAATAGCTCTTGGAATCACATTAGGGTCTTTACTCCACCAACGTTCAGATCTTTCAAAAGACTCGAGTATCCAAATCTAAACAAATTGTAAAACACAAACATATCAATCAGTCCATCAATATGTTCGGCTGAAAAATATATTATTAATAAAAATAAATACAAACCTGGAAAGCAAATACAAATCCAGACAAAGTATAGGTCGGAACAGATTTTGGGTTTTTCTTCAATACTAAAAGGTGGTTATCCGTGTGCTTATCCATTACATTATGAAGTTGGTCATATAAATGGGTCCAAATATGTTCACCCCACGGAAATGCATTCCAAGCTTCTAGGTTTTCAACCAACCTCATCAATGTGTCATCAACTTGGGATGTCAATAAACGACCCATAAAGATCACCTCTAAGACTAACAAAAGAGATATCCGTATTGCGTCTTCATCACATAGCTTGCGAAACTGCTCTTCATCCTCGATGACACCAATAAGGTCTAAGTTGGTTACAATCAAACCTCGCTTGTCAGGAAACACCCTATCACGAAATTTGAGAGCACCAGAAGTGTATAACTCAAAGCTCACACTTCCAAACCGCAACCCCGTCATTAGACAAAACTCAGGACGACCAAAATGCAGAGTATGTCCATCTAGGTAATAGATAAAGGGCATATCATAATGAGACTCGTCCACTCTTCTTTGTTTCCGTACCATATAGTCAATGAGGTGTGTTTCATGTTCAAAGTATAACAAATCCAACCATTTTCCAAAGCATGTACTCCTAAACAAGTTCCGTCGTTTTGCGTCTAATTTCCGATTTATCAACCAAAAGTAGTTGAGTTTGCTACTAATGATTAGTTTAGCTTCATAGTCCTAAAAGGAAAAAATATGTTAACTCAGAACATACAATTCATAACAAAATAAGTTTGAACACATGTATACAGCCAGCGTAAACACTATCATACACAGTTCAGATGATTACAACTTAACTACAACCACTTAGTGTTGGACCATAAGAATAGGGTGTTTTGCTTATGACCTTATTTGAATCAGGCATGGTGTATCAGATACAACCCAAAATCGTGGCTTATCAAATACATCCCAAAACAAAAATCAAATCATAATCCACATAAATGCATAAACAAACAAACAACACTATATTATACCAGATAAACAAAAATCAATAACGATACAAAACAAATGTAATAAAGATTCGTAATACGCTGTACATACCATATTATACCACATTTTTTCGAATCAAACAAACAATCGACGGTGTTAAATGATTTTATTGGAACACTGTTCAATGAACAGTTACTCTGTTTTCAGATGACAATCAGGGAAAACAATGGTAGTAGATTGGAGATTGAAATAATAGTGTAACAAGATAAACAAGCGCGAACATAAACCCAGTTTATTTTTTTTTTGACCGTGACTGTGAAACGAGATGGAGGGAAGAAGTGTATAGAGGAGATGCTGTTTGTTTTTAAATTTTTATTTTCGAATACGGTATGAACAGTAATGAAAGAAGAATAGTGTAAAATTTTTGAAATGACCAAAAAACCATCTGTAAAGTATACGGTTGCCCAACAAATAAAAGTTGCCCAAAATACACTACCGTACAATACGTGATTATACGAGTTGCCCTGGGCTAAGGGGGGAATTTTTTGAGATCGGGATAGATACTCTTAGCACTTGGGCAATCGGGCTATTTTAGTAATTATCCCTTTTGATTTTTGGTTATTTTTGTTGTGTTTGGTTAAGCTATGGTTTAAGCTAAGGTTTTAATTACACATTTGATTCCATTAATCCTAAACCAAGTCTAAGAAGGTTAAAGGGTTCTCTCTTAAGAGGTTTTGTGAGGATATCGGCAATGTTGTCTTCTGAGGATACTTTCTCAATCGAGATGTTTCCTTTTTGAACATTTTCGCGTAGAAAGTGATGACGAATCTCTATGTGTTTGGTTCTAGCATGTTGAACTGGATTCTTGCAAAGGTCGAAGCTCCTTTGTTGTCGCAGAGAATGGGACGTCGTTGAGTTGTATCCATATCAACGAGACCTTGTTTCATCCAAAGTACTTGTTGCATGCTTTTCCTGCAGACACATACTCAGCTTCGGTTGTTGAGATTGCTAGAGCCGTTTATTTTTTTGAGAACCGTGCGGTAAGACAATGCCCAAACAAAGTACAAATACCACTTCTACTTTTTCTATCGACATAGTCACCGGCATGGTCGGAGTCGGCATAAACTATGATTTCAACACCCGTTCCTTTGGGATACCATAATCCTAAGTGTGTAGTACCTTTAATGCATCTAAATATTCGTTTAAAGGCTTCAAGATGGGATGTTTTAGGATCTTCTTGAAAGTGAGCACATAGAAAAACACTAAACATAATGTCGGGTCTACTAGGCGTGTGATAGAGTAGACTACCAATCATTCCTCTATATTTAGTGCTATCTACGGATTCACCTTCTTCATCCTTTGTGAGTTTAGTTTCCGAAGACATAGGAGTTTTCATAGGTTTGGAATCTTCAAGACCAAATTTCTTAGGCATATCTTTTATGTACTTAGATTGGTTAAAGAATATCTCATCTTCTAATTGTTTAATTTGAAGTCCTAAGAAAAAGTTTAGTTCTCCCATCATACTCATTTCAAACTCATCATGCATGATTTTTGAAAAATGGTCGCATAACTCTTGACAAGTTGATCCAAATATGATGTCATTCACATATATTTGAACTATGATAATATGTGATCCCTTTTTCTTAGTGAAAAGAGTGTTGTCTAATAGTCCCATGGTATACTTATGTTCAACTAGGAAGGTCTTAAGTCGATCATACCATGCTTTTGGTGCTTGCTTAAGTCCGGATAAAGCTTTTTTAAGTTTGTAAACATGATTTGGTTTTTCAAATTCGGCAAAGCCGGGAGGTTGTGCGACATACACTTCCTCATTAATAAAACCATTAAGAAATGCACTTTTGACATCCATTTGAAAAAGTTTAAATTCATGTGCACATGCATATGCAAGTAGTATTCTAATTGACTTGAGCCTAGCAACCGGAGCAAATGTTTCGTCGTAGTCTATACCTTCTTGTTGATTGTAGCCTTGAGTTACAAGCCTAGCTTTGTTTCGAGACACTACACCATTTTCATCCATTTTATTTCTAAAAGCCCATTTTGTTCCGATTATGGTTTGACATTTAGGTTGAGGGACTAATGTCCAAACATCATTTCTAACAAATTGGTTTAATTCTTCTTGCATTGCTATAACCCAAGATTCATCTTTTATAGCCTCATTTAAATTTTTGGGCTCAATTATTGAAATGAAACAAAAGAAATTACTTTGACTTTGAACTTTTGATCTTAAGGTTCTTTCATTGATTTCTCCAATGACATTGTCTAATGGATGACTTTTAGATTCTTTGACATTGACTATTTCTCTATTTAAAGGTTCATCTTCTTTATCATTATCTAAATTCTCTTGGTTTTCAACCATTTGACTTTCAACTAAGTCATCATCTATCAAAGGTGATCTCTTAGAGGGAGGTGGACTTTCATCGAATGTTACGTTCAACGATTCCTCAATTCTTAAGGTTTCTTTGTTCAAAATGATATAGGCTTTACTAATTTGCGAATATCCAAGGAACACACCTTCATAAGACTTCTATTCAAACTTGGTGAGATAATCCTTAATGTTTAGAATGAAGCACTTGCTTCCAAAAACTCTAAAGTATCCTAATGTAGGCTTTTTGCCTCTTTAAAGTTCATATGGAGTTTTATTCAAAAATGGTCTTATTAAGACTCTATTTAAGATATATGTGGATGTGTCAACGGCGTTACACCAAAACTTTTATGGTATGCTTTGTTAATTTAGCATTGTTCTACTCATTTTTTGAAGTGTTCTATTTTTATGTTCTACTACACCGTTTGATTGAGGAGTACACGGAGCTGAAAAGTTATGTGTTATGCCATTTGCATCACAAAAAGCTCCAAATTGAGTTTCGTTATCAAATTCACGACCGTGGTCTGTTTTAATTGACATAATGCTATTTCCTATTTGATTTTGAATTTTCTTACTTAGAATTTCAAATTTATCAAATGCTTCATTTTTGGTTTTCAAAAATTTAGTCCAAGTATATCTTGATTAATCATCCACTATGACCAAAGTGTAGAAGTATCCTCCATAACTTTGTATAGCGGATGGACCAAACAAATCCATATGCAATAGTTCTAAACACCTAGATGTGGACACCATGTTTTTAGCCTTATGGCTATTATGAACTTGTTTCCCAATTTTGCAAGCATCACAAAAGTGTTAGTCGTATTTCAACTTGGGTAGGTTTCTAACGAGTTCCTTAGATGATAGAGATTGGATTTGTCTCATATTGGTGTGACCTAAGCGTCTATGCCAAAGAGTTGAGTTTTCGTCTAGAGAGGTAAGACAAAGTTTGTCTTTAGATGTTTTATCTAATTTCATAATGTATACGTTATTTTTCAAAACACCTTTACCTACGGTTATACTGTCTTTAAGTATTTTACTTTCGTTTTCACTGAAAAGAACGTCATACTTTTTACGAAACAGTTGACTAATACTAAGTAAGTTAAAACCTAAATTATCAACGTGAGCAACATCATCAATAGAGTGAGAGTCATGAGAGATTGTACCTTTTCCGATGATTTTACTTTTAAGCTTGCTATCAAACGTAACATTACCTCCGTCGTATGGTTGGTAGGTTGAGAAAAGACTTTTGTTTCCCGTCATGTGCCTTGAACACCCGCTGTCTTTTATCCACTCATCTGGTTCAAATCCGACTTTCAAGGATACCTAAGTTATAGAAAAACTCAAGCATTTGGTCCCCAATATCTCATGGGTCCATTTGGGTTAAACATCCCATTATCTTGATTCATGAATGGAAATGGTGGATATGGGTTCTAACTATTTTGATTCCTAGGAAAGTTTGGGTTCTAACTATTTTGATAATGATGTTGTGTGTTGTAGTTACTTTTTGGAAAGGGGCGTTTGGGAATGGTAGTACTAGGTCTTTGTTGAGCCGTTTTAGTTCTAAACTCATTTTTAGCTTGTCCTATTCCTATAGTAACAGCTGGTTTTTGTTTGTTAACAGTTAAGCTAGTACTAGGTTTCCTTGTGACTTTAACGAACTCAGTACGAGCCGAAGTGCAATCTTTCTGTTCAGCAACAGTACCCACGGATCCCTTTTCCACTACTGGCGGAACCAAGGATTTGGTTCCGTCTGATCCGTGGGTCTCTGAAATTGTTGGAACAGTTGCTTGTACTTTTACGGCTAGTTTCTTAAAACTACTTACGTCGCCTAATTTCATAAAACCTAGTCCAGTTTTATCATGAGGTAGTTTTTGAATTTTCATTATCTCATCTGCTAAACTAATACTTTTATCAAACCTTTTAAACTAAGATGTTTGTTTGGTAAGTGTATCCTGTGTGTTCTTAAGCTTTTTTAATTCTAGTTTAAGGTCTTCACATGAAACACATGCTTCGTTAACAGCTTTACCTTTTTCTAATCTTTTAACTTTTTCCTTTAATTCATAAACTTCGTTTTCTAGAAATTCAGTTTTGGTTTTCAAAAACTTATTTTTGTTTATTATTTTAAGACTGAGTTCACATAGATTGTTATATTCTTTTTGTAAGATGTCATCATCAATAGAAGAATATGACGAGTCAGAATGTACCTCATCTGTGTCATGAGCCATGAGAGCAACTTCGTCGTTCTTAGGCTCTTTGTCATCATCTTCACTGTCACTCCAAGCCCCACTTACAAAAGCTCTTTGAGTTTTGTTCTTGGACGGCTTAGTACACTCTCCTATTAGATGACTAGTATCTCCGCACCTAAAGCACTTTCTTTGTCCTTTACCTTTCTTATCATCACGGTCTTTCCGGAAGGATTTCTTTTCTTCTTGAGGTTGTCTAATGAACTTTCCTCGTCTCCTAAAGAACTTCTTGAAATCTCTTACGGCCATGGCATACTCTTCATCTTCGCTACCCGAACTAGACTCTTCATCATCACTTGAATCTACCTTAGCTTTTAAGGCAATGGACTTGATCTTTTCCTTTTTGCCTTTAACTATCTCTGAGTCTTTTTCCATCACCATCTCATGAACTTTGAGATTTCCTATTAGCTCGTCAAGTGACATGCTCGAAAGATCCTTGGATTCTTCAATGGCCGTCACCTTAGCTCTTCACTTCGGATGAAGTGCTCTAAGATATTTCCTGACAAAGTTCCTACTACAAAAAAAATCGTCAAGTGCTTTAAGAAAAGTAATGATAGTATTAAACCTAGCAAATGCACTATCAATGGTCTCATCTTCAGGGATAACAAATTGTTCATATTGTTGAACAAGAAGATCAATTTTGTTATCCTTGACTTGTGAGTTCCCTTGATAAGTGATAATTAAGGATTTCCAAATATCTTTAGCGGTTTTACACATAAATACTCTTTCATATTCTTTCCTAGGTAAAGCATTGTAAAGCATCATTTTAGCTTCATTATTTTTGGCAATCGACTTCTTTTGCTCATCACTGTGACGAGTAAGAGAAGTACCTTCATCCCAACCACTAGATATATCTTTTATTATGGCCCTATGGTCACCTTCTATAATAATGTACCATAGATTTATATCCTTTGACTTCAAATAAGTTTCAAAGCGGTTTTCCCGATATATAAAACTATTTGGTTCAACTAGTGGTGGTCTTTGCATAGATTGCCCTTCTTTGAAGTTTTCAAAATCCATTGATCGTTTCAAGTTTTAAAATACAATATATTTTGAAAGTCTTGAGTAACGTAGCTCTGATACCAATTGTGGAAAACTAGAAGGGGGGTTGATTAGTTTTACCGTTTTAAAATTCTTTTGCTTTGATTATTTAACATGATTTCAAGTTATGCAAACAATAAACAATATATAACAAGTAAGTAGAGAAAAAAACAATCAAACCACAACACGGATGTTTATAGTTGTTCGGTCTACAAGGACTGTTAGGAATTTTATAATTTATGTAATAGTTCATTGCTGCTGTTAGTATAAAGCGGTTCCTGCTGGTAGTATTAGTTGCTGCTGGTCATGGTTCCTGCTGGTAGCTTTGATTCGTTTCTGCTGGCAGTGTTCATTGCTGCTGGTCATAGCGTATTTTTAGTATGTTTGTTAGATTTATTCTAGGAAGAGATTTGTGTATATCTCTTTACACTGTTTTGTTATGAGTTGTATTAGGGCTTCTTAGTCTATAAAAGAAACATGCAGCTAGGGTTTATGGACTACGACTCGAAAAACATTATCATTAGTGAATAAAAGATCCATAGAGGATCAACCGTTTGTTAGTTATTCGTTCTTCTTTAACTCTTGTGTTTAGTTTCCGCATAAGCACAAGTTTATTGTTCAGAGATTCTCAAAGTAGTTTGCTTGTGTTTACATAAGTTTTCTACAAGTTTCACCAAGCTCAAAGATCTATCAAGGTGCACGATCCTACAAGTGGTATCAGAGCCTGGTGAGGATCTCTGACAAAGAAGAAAAAGTTCTCTAAACAATCTCCTAAACCCTTTTCCAATGGAAGGCAAAAATCCTGAAAATTCTGTCATCAATAATGAAAAACCTAAAACTTCACAAGTCCAATAACAAATAGTCACAACCACTGTGTCTAACAGTAATGCTAAATTCCCATACCTCAAGAAAGAGGAGTAGGAGATTTGGGCTATGAAGATGGAGTACTGGATCTCAAACAGTGATCATAACCTATGGAATGTGATACTGAAAGGGAACGGCATGAAGAGAACAGGAAGGGATGAGAAAGGCAACATCACTATTCTTCCACCTATGACTGCAGAAGAGCATATTGCTCGTCAAAGGGAGACCAAAGCAAGAACTCTTTTCCTTCAGGCTCTCCCAGAAGATCATATGGGTGATTTTCATCACCTGGATGATGCTAGGGAAATCTAGGGTGCTATAAAAGCTAGATTTGGAGGGAATGATGAGTCCAAAAAGATGAGGAAGTCCATGCTCAAGCAGGAGTTCCAGGAGTTCAGGATCTCTGAGGCTGAAGGGATTCACAAAGGTTATGACAGGTTTCAAAAGATCCTGAGCCAACTCAACCAGTTGCAGGCCAAGCCAGACAATGAAGACTGCAACACCAAGTTTTTGAGGGCTCTGCCTCCCTCCTGGTCTCAGGTTTCCATCACCCTTAAGGCAAGAGGTGGGCTCGATTTCATGAGTTTTGATGATCTTTACAACAAGCTCAAGACTCATCTAATACTGCATTTGTTAGTGCTACCAGTACTAACAAGGACTCATATGGTGGTAGCCCAACTCCCTCTTCTTCATCTGTTTCCTATTCCCCTGCTACACCTAGAACACAGCCAAGATCTGGCAATGTGGTTGAGGAGGTCCTTCATTCATTTGTTGCTGATAGTACACCAAAACAGCAGCTTACTTATGAAGATTTTGACCAGATTGATCAACTGGATCTGGAAGAGATGGACATCAAGTGGCAGTTTGCTATGCTGTCAGTGAGGGCCAACAGATTTGAGAAGAAGGCAGGGAGGAGGATCAAATTCGATGGACAGGAAGGTGCAAGGTTTGACAAAAGGAAGGTGACATACTACAAATGCTCACAACTAGATCACTTTGCAAGAGAATGCCCAGATAAGAAGGTGAATGACAAAACAAGGTATTCTGCTTTCAAGATTCAAGAATTGGAGTCAGAAGATCCCAAAGCCTTGCTGTCTGTGAATTCCATGCTGGATTGGGAACAACATGAGGTAGCTGATGCAGTAAGAGGAGCTGCAAAGAACTATGGGATGATAGCTGGAGCTGGAATGAAGGCACAAGTGGCTGAGGATTTTGCTTTGATGGGCTACCCATCTCAGGTACAAAATTGTCCATTTGGTTGTGATGTTAAATATGCTGAACTGAAAAAGGAATTTGATTATATAGAGCCTCAATATAAAGAATTGTTTATTAAAGATCAAGCCTATAGAAACTCACTTAATACGTTAGAAAAACAAAAGGTTTGGTACCAACATAATCAGTTAGCATATGAGGAAAAGATAAGGGTTTTGGAGAGAGACTTAAAGTACACCACTAATGAGTTAAAACATGTTGAGAGAGAATATGATAAGGTAATTTTAGAGAAAAGGGATTTACAAGCTAAGTTAGAAAGTGAAGAGATCAAATGTGCTTCATATAAAGAATCAACTAGGCTTGTAGATATATTGAATGCTAGTTCTCAGTATGTAAAGGCAAAGAGAGGTTTGGGGTGTCCTAAAATTGATGACTCTTCTGAGTCAAGAAGATTTGACCCTACCCCTAAGGAGCCAAATTACCAAATGCCTGTAAAGTATGTAAAAGAAAGAGAGATGTATGATGTCCCTCCTCCTATAAGAGGAGTGTTTAAACATGTCCCTATCTACTCAGACCTTGACATAGACCTAAATGAATCATATAAGTCCTATGGAAAAAAGTCCAGTGACTTGCCTAATCTTGATTGTGACTCTAATGATTTTGTCTCTTGTTCTAACAGTGACAAATCTTCAGAAATCAAGACAAATGATTTTGCATCTTGTGATTCAAGTGTCAAGTCTACCCCCACCAAGTCTGAAGATGTCTCCTCAGAAGTAGCTAATGATGAATCTCATTCAAAGACAGCTGCTTTTGAAGACAATTCTTCTGTTTTTGTTCAAAACAATGATGTTTCTAGTTTTGGTTCTGTTTCAAACAATGATGTTTCTGATTTTACATCTGTTAAGAATAATTTTGATTCATCTTGTGGTTTTGATAATTCTGGTTGCAATAAGAAATGTTATGTTAAGAATAAATCTTTTAGAAAGAAGTCATGTTTTGTGTGTGGTAGTTATGCTCATCTTATCAAAGACTGTGACTTTTATGAGAAACAGATGAGTATGTGTGGTGGACATCAACAAACTAGGCCTATGTGGAACAATGTTAATGATATACCCCCATATGTTCCCCAAGCAGCAAGAATGAACTCTTGTAGAACTTCCTTTCCAGCTGGTAAGCCTGTAACTGCTGGTAGGCCAGTTGCAGCTGGTAAACCTGTTGCTGCTGGTAAGCCTATTGCTGTTGGTAAGCCAGTTGCTGCTGGTAAGCCAGTTCCATCTGGTAATCCCAATCCTGCTTGTTGGAAAAGAAAAGCTGCTAGACCTTTCTGCAGATCTAAAAGCATTTATTTTTAGAATGATTATAGGCCTGTGTATTATTATGACCCAATGCATAGGGAGGGGGCAAGATGGGAAACTGCTGTTAAGTCCTCAGCAGGTTGTTCTTGGAGAAACAATGACCAATATATGAGAATGGGGTCCAAGAACAATGGTGGATCTCATCAATCTCCATGGTTTAATTATTATTGATCCACAAGGCAGGCTCAAGTCAGTAATGGCTTGGGTCTCCCATGTATCTCATATTGTTGTATGTATTCTTTTGTTGTAGGATAATCCTCTTAGAAGTAAAGATGTAGGCATTATTGACAGTGGATGTTCCAAGAGTATGACAGGAAACATTGAGAGAATGCATGATTTTGTACCCTTTAATGGAGGTACTGTGACATTTGGTGGAGGAGATGGCAAGATAACAGGGAAGGGAACTATTAGGACATCAAAGCTGGATTTTGAGAATGTCTTTTATGTGAAGGAACTTGATGAAGCGAAAAGTGTACCGCTTTTAGGGGGTCATTTAAGCCCTAAATCGTATTTATTTGATCAAATATTGCCCTAAATCGTTCCTTTTGTCATTTTAGGTACTTTGGAGAAGAAATCTGGAAAAGGAAGCATTTTGGACGTTTTTGGAGCATAAAAGTGAAGAAAACGACAAAGTCTCCAAAGCTGCTGGAAAAGTACACATGAAGGCGTCAAGGATTGCTCCTGACGGCGTCACGGCTTGGCAAAAGAGGTGGATATGACAAATACACGTGACGCGCCAGAAAGTTTTACAATGGAAAGTCTGACGGCGTCACCCTTTAAGGTGATCAAGGCCATCACGGTTTAAGTTAAAGAGAGACGGCGTCAAGCACTATTCTGACGGCGTCAACCATTGATAGGCCAGAGCGGATTTTGGAGGATTAAAGAGGGACGGCGTCAGGAAGACCATCCGAGAACCCTAGCCGCAGCGAGGTGACGGCGTCACCTCCTACAACGTGACGCCGTCAGCCCCTAAACTCTATATATAGTTTTGCAATTTTTAGTCATTAGTGTGCAACTTTGTGAGGAGAAACCCTAAGACGAATTTTCTGCCATTTTTAAGGGTTTTATACCCTTGGATCTCCCATGTTTAATTGAAGATAAGTAATCAATTAATCATTCAATATGTTTATGTGTTGTTTGATTATTTCTTGTTCTTGTCTTTTAATTAACATGCTAGGCTAGATTTATCTTGTGTTAGCTTAGATCTAATGAAACCTAACTATTGATTATTGGTTATTAGTGTGTTATTAATTGTATTGGATGATTGTTTATCGATGTTAGGCTTAAGAAAACTGGCTAACCTCCTATACGGTAACTTGCTTGAACGTCTTAAGAAACATGAGCCAATGCGTACTAAGGTTTTTATGGTTGTATTTAATGCATGAGCGAATTCTAGTGATCCCATGTTAGGAGCTTCTTAGCTGGCTCGACATAGGAGTGAAGTAGGAGCTTGTAGAGTTGGGGAAGTACGTACGCCACCCCACGATTGGTATTAAGGAATACACCCGTCATCCACGCAATTAATACACACTAATCAACCGGTAAAAGATAGTTAGGGAGTAAGGAAATCTAAGTAAACACATTTCTCCCCATATAAGTTCCACAACCTTTTCATTTTCAGTATTTTATTTTATTTGCATTTGTAGTTATTTGGGTTAGTTGACTAGCAACTAATTCCGCCCACTCCTTCAAACCCGAGATTTTACTTGCTTTCATAAAAAATATAAAAATACAAAAAGAATCTTCCCTCACCCTTAGACCTATTAGAGTAGTTTTTCAATCCTAACGACACTATTCCCCTAGAGAACGATCAATCCCCCGGTACTTGCCACTTCACTATACAACATCGGTCAGGTACACTGCCTGGTGGGGATTGCAAGCCTCTTGAGATCCCTCGAGAGGTAAAACCTGTTGTAAGGTCGCAAAACCACGCATCAAGTTTTTGGCGCCGCTGCCGGGGAATAGTTATTGTTTAGGTTGAATTTTTATTTTATTAGGTCTACTCATTAGATTCCTTTCTAGTGAGATTTTTATTTTATTTTTCTAGGTTTTTCTTTAGTCTATCTTATTTCTTTGTACTTTTTTTTTGTGATACCTTCCACCTACCTCATGAGTAATAGTGATCGCTTGATCCCTGTTATTCGTATTTTCCGCCGTGCAAACTTCCAACTACCCGTTCCCGCCCCCATCGTAGAAAACAACAACCTTTCACCCGACCACCACTTTGGTAACAATTCTGAGATGGAGGAGTCTGACCATGAGAATGACTATGCAGTTAGTCCATTTTACGACTTAGACTCCGATGAGGATGCTGGTTATGGAGAAGTAGTTAACGAGGAATGGAGAAAAGAGGAAATTGATCCTTTTAAGTATGTTGACCCTAGGACTAAGATCGAAAAGGATAGCCTCTTTAACATGCAATTTCCATGTAAGATTGGTTATCATAGTTTTCATGCTTATCTTAACTCATCTTTGCCTATGAACATTATCTCTCGCGCTAATTATAATAAAATCATGGTAGATGAGCTAGAATATCAAGGAGATAACATTGTTGCTAGGATTAAGCCACTACACGTATTCGTAGGAAGTTTTGTGTATTTGGTGGATTTTATGGTTATGGAGAACTTAGGAGAATTTATTGATAACAAATTAACCCAAGTCATTTTTGGAGAACCCTTCAAAAGGTTGACCAACCTTGACGAAAAACTTGTGGACGGGTTAATTAGATTCTCGGATGGGGATGAAGATTTTGTTTACCAAATGCCCCGATCACATCCTAGGTTTAAGAACTTCTCCATTGAATCTTGCAATAGACTTTTGCCTATTGACTTGCTAAGTGAGAATGATAAGAAAAAGGGGCTCAAATATCCACATGAGAAAAATAAAAGATATTATCATGGATGTCTGGAGCTGAATGATGAGTACAAGAAAGATGAGGCAACAATTAGATGGCTCACACTCGGATATGTGAGCATAAGCGACACTAGATAAGCCTGACTTTGAGTCTAGCTACAAGACTCGTTAATAAAGAAAAGCGCTTCTTGGGAGGCAACCCAAGCTTTATTTGCCTTGTGTGTTTATTTATTTGTTTGTTTGATTTTATTTGCTTCCGTATGTATGTTTAATTTTTATTATTATTGATTCATGTTCAAAACTAAATTATGAAAATGCTTTATCTTGTTTTTAACTTCGTCTTAACTACATATAAAGGTATTTTGCAAAAGATAAGTGTAAGGGAAATCCAAATCGGTTTATTAGAACAAATGAACATGAATCATAACAATATTAAATTAACATACATATTAGTAATTGTTTGAGTCAAATGCTTGTATCGAGTCATAATGATGTTTTGCAGGATTTTCAGGAAGTAAGGTAAAGGTTTTTCCAGAAATTTTCCGGAAACTTAACATGAGAATTCTGTCAGATCATTTCTGACGGCGTCAGGCTTTACAACCTGACGGCGTCAGGTTTTAATTTTCTGAAATTTTTGAAAGTTTTTTTTTCATAAAAAGTTTTTATTAAATCTCTAACTTATAAACTCCAGGAATCTGCAAAATAATGATTCCACAAGCATTATATCCTTATATAGATTTATCCCGCCGATGTTATGCAGGTTTTCGTGTTTGTTTTCTCAGGTTTAACAGGTTATTTTAGACAAGGAGAGGTATGTGGAATCAAGCTTTTGGCGATGCTTTAGTCTTGGAGCTTCTACTTTCTCTTGGAAGAAGATCTAACCATGTTACCCCTTTATCCACCGAGCGAATCAGGGGAGTATTTGATTTCATTCTTTTACCTTATTACTTTTACATCTTGTTATTTGAACATTGGGGACAATGTTCATCTTAAGTGTAAGGGGGGGTAAAGTACGATACTTTAGAGAATACAATTGCACTTGATTTTTGTTTGTTTGATGGTAGATGTGTAATAAAACTGAGAGAAATACATGTTAGGGCAATTTTAGTGCCAAATTTAAAAAATTTTACAACATATAGGAGTGAAACTTTGGTCTTAATGAGCGTCTCACGGATAGGAGTAATATGACTAGCACAAAAACCGTACCACTAAAAAAAAATTTCCACCCCCAAATATGTGAGGATCGCCCCTAGAATTGGTAGGAAAAGCATTTATGCTATGATGTGTGTACCGGTAGCACTTAGATTCTAGAACTTGCGTTAGGACCATTCTGAGGCCACAAGTGAGACTACATTCGTGTAGTTAGATTTACTACATGATAAGAGGCATTAGGATTAACCCATTGTTTTACACCTGTGTTTTTGTTATAATTACGTTGGCTACATTGGTCAAGTAATTCTCCCACACCCTTTGCGTTGTACTCATTTTTAGTACACGATACCCCTAGTACACCCCTCAGAGCCTATCTTTTCGTTTCTAACTTTAAGCATTTTACTTAAAGTAAGAATTTGTTTACGGCCACTTAAATGTACACCCAAATCGCCTTAGCCTACCTTGTATGCACTCATTTTTAGTGCATTATTGTGACAACATTTGTTTAAACCCCAAGTTAATTATCTAATTGATTACATGGTTGCTAAGTCGAGTCATATCCTTGTACATATTGTTTTGGGACGATTGGGACTCATGGGTAAAGTACTAGTGTAATGGAGTGATGGGGAAGAACAACATTATTACCCCCATATGTGCTAAATATTTTAAAAGTACTCCAAGTGTGTCGATTATCTTAATTCGAGTCATTAGAATAGTTATTTGTAAAGTTATATAAAAGTTCAAGTGTAAGGGGAATGCAACGCCCCTATGATGTATTATTTTGGATGGTAGGGCAAGAGTGTATGAAAAAAATAAAAAAATACAAAAACAAATAATAAATAAATAAAGAAAAATACAAAAAAAAAATGAGAAAAAGAAAAGTAGAAAAAACATACGGACTACCATCCCGTTTCATTTTATGTTTATTTTATGTTTTTGTTATTTTGTTTTTAGCTTAAGTCGAGTCTAGTCTTGGCTTAGCAACGCCATATTGTACATGTAATTAATCAAGATCTTTAACTCGCCACCAGTAAAATATCCCTTATCCAACAAATCCGTGTTTATCATATCCCTACACCTAACGTTATAACCCGTTTAAAAGCCCTCTTTGATAGTTTATCTTAGGTGCTTACGCCTAGTGGAGGAGGTTTTTGATCCTTTCCCAAGCCTATGGTAATCTATTTGCTATGACAGGTAGTGAGAGATATTATCCGTTTTCATTTATGAGATATACTTTTATGACACCTGAGAGATGTGAGTATCCAAACACTACTTGTGAGGTACTAGTTTGTAATCTCTGTGCTTATTATGATTAAAGTGGAACGACTATTTGTTGTAATTACTTTTATATTAGCATTAAATGACCCCTAACTTGTATTTTGATTAGAATAAAAGCGCATTTGTTTGAGGACAAGCAAATCTCAAGTGTAAGGGTATTTGATGAAGCAAAAAGTGTACCGCTTTTAGGGGGTCATTTAAGCCCTAAATCGTATTTATTTGATCAAATATTTCCCTAAATCGTTCCTTTTGTCATTTTAGGTACTTTGGAGAAGAAATCTGGAAAAGGAAGCATTTTGGACGTTTTTGGAGTATAAAAGTGAAGAAAAAGACAAAGTCTCCAAAGCTGCTGGAAAAGTACACATGACGGCGTCAAGGATTGCTCCTGACGGCGTCACGGCTTGGCAAAAGAGGTGGATATGACAAATACACGTGACGCGCCAGAAAGTTTTACAATGGAAAGTCTGACGGCGTCACCCTTTAAGGTGATCAAGGCCATCACGGTTTAAGTTAAAGAGAGACGGCGTCAAGCACTATTCTGACGGCGTCAACCCTTGATAGGCCAGAGCGGATTTTGCAGGATTAAAGAGGGACGGCGTCAGGAAGACCATCCGGGAACCCTAGCCGCGGCGAGGTGACAGCGTCACCTCCTACAACGTGACGCCGTCAGCCCCTAAACTCTATATATAGTTTTGCAATTTTTAGTCATTAGTGTGCAACTTTGTGAGGAGAAACCCTAAGACGAATTTTCTGCCATTTTAAAGGGTTTTATACCCTTGGATCTCCCATGTTTAATTGAAGATAAGTAATCAATTAATCATTCAATATGTCTATGTGTTGTTTGATTATTTCTTGTTCTTGTCTTTTAATTAACATGCTAGGCTAGATTTATCTTGTGTTTGCTTAGATCTAATGAAACCTAACTATTGATTATTGGTTATTAGTGTGTTATTAATTGTATTGGATGATTGTTTATCGATGTTAGGCTTAAGAAAACTGGCTAACCTCCTATACGGTAACTTGCTTGAACGTCTTAAGAAACATGAGCCAATGCGTACTAAGGTTTTTATGGTTGTATTTAATGCATGAGCGAATTCTAGTGATCCCATGTTAGGAGCTTCTTAGCCGGCTCGACATAGGAGTGAAGTAGGAGCTTGTAGAGTTGGGGAAGTACGTACGCCACCCCACGATTGGTATTATGGAATACACCCGTCATCCACGCAATTAATACACACTAATCAACCGATAAAAGATAGTTAGGGAGTAAGGAATTCTAAGTAAACACATTTCTCCCCATATAAGTGCCACAACCTTTTCATTTTCAGTATTTTATTTTATTTGCATTTGTAGTTATTTGGGTTAGTTGACTAGCAACTAATTCCGCCCACTCCTTCAAACCCGAGATTTTACTTGCTTTCATAAAAAATATAAAAATACAAAAAGAATCTTCCCTCACCCTTAGACCTATTAGAGTAGTTTTTGTAAGATCTAAACATATTGATTGTGTGGATCGGGTGGTCTTGGATTGTGGAAGATAAGCTTCATTGTTGAGTTAGAGGGATGAACTAGAGAGAGAGAGTTGGGAAAACTTGTGAATATTAGATTAAGTGTGTGTGAAAGTTACAAGAGTTCCAACCCTTCCCAAGTGTGGGAAGGGGTATTTATACTAACTAATATTGGTGCCCCTAGTGGGCTGTGGAGTGAGCTGACAGTGGGGAAAGCCCCGACCCACTCCACAAATATAGATACGACTAATACTATTAATACTAATACTAATAATACTAAGCTAATATAAATAATCCTACGAGCTATATAAATGCTAATTAGATGCTCGGGGTGACCGAGCCTTCATCTGAATATTTATATTCCTAACAATCTCCCCCTAAGGGAGGTCACCCCGGAAATAATAATTCGACTTCTAGCATTCTTTCTTCTGAACTTGTCTTTATAGCTCGTAGTCTTTGATTCTTCAAAGTCTTGAAACTTTGTGCATTCAGCAGTGATCTTTTGATGACTGATCTGTAGTCTTGGATGATCTTTGAGAATTCTTCGAGTTAATCATCCAACATTTGTCTTCAAGTCATCTTTCAGCAATATGTTTCTATGTGATGTGTAAATCTTTGAGCAGACATGCTCACACTATTTGGTGTCATGATCTTTAGCATCAGATTTTGCAGAAGCCGTGTTAAAGGTCTTTTAGGTTGATCATGACTTTGTTGAGTTACAATGATGATGTAGTGTGAACATGTGGTAGAGGATTGGCATCTTTACTGCAACCAGCTACAACAGCAACCAGCTACAGCATTCCACAGCTACAATCGCCAGAAGTTCCTGCATACGACAGTTAGCAACAAATCGACCGGTACTTACAGGTTCGGACTTCGAGATTGTTAACAGCATAGTGTGAAAACTCTCTCTAATCCTTACCAAGACCGTTCCTAATCGAAAACCCACAGAGGGCTTTTTAAGATCGAACCGTAGCACATCAACGATTAGGTGAGTCGCTGGAGATCACTCCACGACTGTAGATCGTTTGAAACCGCCGTGACCACTAAGCGTAATCCATAAAGAATTACCGAAGTGACCTGCTTTCAGGGCTGCTTGATGTTGACCCTGGCAGGAATTTCCATTCAATCATTGAGAATTACATTAGTAAAGTCTCTCATGAATGTTCTGGCAGATTGCTAAGATCTGCGTAGGACTCATAAGTTTACATCTGGTGTTCTTAATGTTGAACTACCAATGTAGAATTAATTCGTGTCCCTATGAGATCTTATTATGCATCTCGTGGCTCTAGACTCTATAGTGCGTTTTGATTTAGTGAGCGGAGGCTGGAGAGAACTGCCACCTTTTCAATATCATCTAACTCGGAGTGAGAGAGACGATAGGAATGTATTAAACTCCGTGACAATTGAAACAAGAATCCTTTGAGGGACCTTGAGTGGCTAGGGAGGGTTGTGCAGCGTATCACTGGGTCCATGATACTTTGTCTTCAATGCCAGCAATCAACTGAGTGATTCTGACAGCATATGTATTGACCCGGTTTCTGCCTAAGTTGTAAGGAGGGCTATTTCTTTTCACCCTTTCTCTTTACAATTCTTTTTCATTCTTCAACCCCTTCAGTGCTTACCAAGACTTCATAACTAACACCTTGTTGGGTTTGTTCCAGTGTTAGCTCCATCTCAGTCGGCACTTTTCCCTTATCCACTTTACTCCTTTTTTAATCATACCTAAGGACTTCTATACTAACTAGTGGATTGTCCCTGGGTAGATCCCTCCGGCTCTGGCGGGATCGTGGGAACTTGAACCTAACCTAACCATCCTTATAACTCCATACATTAATTAAAATGGTCGGTCTTTGGTATTCATCCACGATTGCCAAACCAAATCTTTGAAAAATCTCTCAAAGTGTTCATGATTCTGAAACACATTTTTGCAAACACTTGAGAGTTTTATATTTTTCAAATGCTCCCCCTCAACATGTGCTCGGTTGATTGTTTTATAAATTTGCACATGTTAGGTAGAGCTCTCACTTTTTGAATTGATCCACTTTCAGTAAACATGACCGATTCGAGACACGCTTACATCACTAGTTAGACTAGCTTGAAATTATTACCCGGCCTGGTCAAGTCCACATAAAGTTTCTCGAAGTGGTACACTCTACTCAGATACATCTTTTTCGAGACACGCTTACATCACTGGTTAGACCAGCTTGAAATTATTACCCGGCCAAGACGTATCCTTTCGATTGATGACAGTTCAAGTTTCGTCAATTCATTGGTGAAGTCTGAGCCTTGCTCACATAAGATGCATGCCAAATCCTTTGCTCCCCCTCAATAAGTGCATTGGTATACAAAAGAGTTTAGCACTTACTGGAGAGCTTACGTTCACATCCAAAACATTTTGCTCCCCCTCAATATGTGCATTGATATATAAAATGGTTTAACACATACGGGAGAGCTTGCATATATGTTCAAATCATCACATTTTATCAGATTTCATATTTAAATCACATTCTCTCCCCCGATCAAAAATTTCAAACCATTTGAGATTTGTGATCCCAATTGATTTAAATAAGTTAGAAAAATGTGGGAGAAAATGTGTCCAATTTAATGTATTCTGATGATGAAACATACTATGCTCCCCCTTAAACTAAGAGGGAGATTCACTGCTTATTTAGCACAAAGTGATTATTATGACACAAGTGATATTGACCTTTTTGCGCAGATGATGTTATCACCCACTTTTCTGAGTGAGTCAGTGGTCAACATCGATTATCCATCCACCAACAAATCTTCTCAAGTAATTTCGATCCCCACTTGGCGAGATCCGAGTAAGTACTGCTTTGTTGAAATGATGGTGGTGGAGGTGAAGGTGTTGTTGTTGTTGTTGCTGCCGATGTTGTTGTCGTGGTGAATTCCGAGCCAATCAATAGAATTTGAACGTCTGATTAAATGGTTAGAATGGGAACTGGTACATTCATTTTGGCTATGGAATCTGCATAAGAATATCAAAACAGATATACATACATGCAGATACACTATTCCTAAATAGCTACCCTTCAGCAGCTTGCCACATTATAAAACAAAGTTCATCTTATAATCAGACCATAATCAGGAACTACGTCAAACCACTATCTAACATGAAGAGCAAATAGCAATCATGAACATGGCAATTCACACGGATTTCAATATTCAATTCAGGATCTTAGGAACATGATTCTAACATAATAGCAATCTACCTAAGCGAATCCTGAGAACATATGCACAATATCAACAACCATTAAGCAGCATAGACAAACAACATTTGAAACTCATTCATTTAGATCATACAAATGCCAGTGGAGTATTCAAAAACATCAAACACAACTGGTTTTCTAACTTCTTTTAGGTTTTGAGTCTTAAAGCATTTTGGGGATTATACAGGGATTCCAAAGTATCACAAATGAACCTTCTAGATACATAAAGCTAGGAAACTATAAGCAAATTGCACATAATGTCCTAAACTTTCTAGCAACTAACACACTTGGTCATTTGATATATTTAAGCAAGATCCTCTTCAACTAATTCCCCATTAACTACAAAACCATTTCTAACAAGTATGATTTAACCAATAAATCCGTTTGATGATATAAAATTTGAATTCACTCTCCCCCTCAATCAATGACCCGTATTCTAGTTGAACCTCAACTAAGATCACGCTTAACCCCACAACTCATCAAACAAGAACTGTCGTGAGGTTTTGTAGTCGTTGATTGAGTGACAAATTTTATGCATAATCCAAGTATAAACAAATTTCATACAACACATATTCACCAAGTGTCTCACAAATAATTTTCAGAAGAATCATAGAATGAAAACTATTTGTTATACTAAGAAGATTTCTCTTCTTTTACAAGAAATGATGCACTGAAACGTACATCAAATCAGGAAACATGGATATGAAGTAATCCATGCCCAGGTGAACATCACCCAGTTGGAGGAACAGCCGTCTTTTTGGCGACGTGCTTTCCCCAATATGAAGCGCGGGTTGCTATCTAAAGTAATAGCAAGCCATTTAGACATGTTTTAAACCAACCATTTTAACTTCTGCTCGAGCTTCATTTAAAGACCCGTGCCATTATTGAATGACATTTCTAAGTCCGTAAATGTTATCGATAAACAGAAGACATGCCTAGGTGAAACTATTTTTGGTATTTTCTATTTTTCAATTTTTATGGTTTTTCTGGTTTTACGTTTCTCTATTTACAATTTGCAGGATTTCTATATATCTATTTACAAGATGGTATAAAATATGAATAAGTATATATGTACAAGGATACGAACCAGAAACCATTACTCCTCAGCATTCTGAATCTTTTCCGCTTCCATCATTTAACTTGCTGAAGAGTAACGTGAGCACTTTCAATCAGGGAATGATTCTGGCTTTTCACTCTCCCCTAATTAGTGCTCTCCCCCAATCTGACAACCTTTCTGATGAACACCCATAATAGGAAGAAGACTTTGGATGAACGCCCGAAATATGAAGAAGTCTTTTGATAACCAAATGCGTGCCGTCTTTAATCTTCTAACACTCCCGTCCTAGAGTGACGCCGTCAAAAACCTTAGGCATCTTTTCGGTAGTTTAAGTTGAGCCTCAACTGAAATCTAGCTTAACCCCACAACTCATCAAACAAGAACTGTCATGAGGTTAAACTAGACCACAAATTTAAGCCCAGTAACAACTTGATTTCAGCTTAACCTCACAACTCATCAAACAAGAACTATCATGAGATTAGGTTAAAATCAAGTTGGACCTAACCTTATACTACAGAACAACTTGAACCTAACTTAACTCCACAACTCATCAAACAAGAACTGTCATGGGATTAAGTTAAATAACAAGTTGTAAGAAAAGAGCTCAACATTTTTGAATGTAGAGAAGACTGTAGACTCGACCTTCTTCAAGATTGCCCAATGTGGAGGAACAGAATACCAATCATCTTTATCTCACCCAATGCCTTCCAGAAACCTTACATGTAACCCATCAGCCCGCAGCATACATATAAGATGATAACTCCCAACAGAGAACGTAGAATAGACTGACGACTCGACCTTCTTCAGTCATACGTATAACACCAAAGTAACAAGTTGAACCACTGATCATCTATAGAATGTATCCATCCTTGGATATTAAGCCCTGATCACATGAACCTGTTGTGCGTCCTTGATGTACACATTCTCTCTCCCCTGATGGTTACGATTAATCAGCCCATGACGTAACAGTGAAACGTAAATACCAAGGTAACAAGTTGAACCACTGATCATCTATGCGGTTCTCAACACCGGAATATATGATTAAGCCCGATCACGTGAACCTGTTGTGCGTCCTTGGTGTACACATTTCTCTCCCCCATGATGGTTACGATTAATCGGAATCATCATCATGATGTGTACATGCAGCCTAATGAAGTGTACATGAAGTATTGACTAGAAACCCTTTATAACTGATTGTACCAGCCCGTGAGACGATGTAGATTAGCATTCCATGACCATGTTCTTCAACACCTTGATAGACGGAAGAAGTAGTGTTGGAGAAACATGGTTTGCACGACTCCTGAACTGACGTATTCAGGAGTCGTATGACCATTTCTCAATCATCAACCAACATGTAGATTAATATTCACCCTTTCCCCCCTCAAAAATTGCATATGCCTGCCAACTGCAATTTTTGATGATTGAACTAGTGAATATGAATACCATCAACGGTAAGTAGCTCCACTTGACGGTTCTTGAAAACTAACATGTTGTTTATTCACCCTTTCCCCCCCTCAAAAATTGCATATGCCTGTCAACTGCAATTTTTGGTTGAATAAGTGAATAAGAATATACTCCAATGTGCGCCGATCCACTTGAAGAATGAATAAGCACGGAAAGAGCATGAAACTTGTTGATGAGAATGGCCATAAACAAGAAGATTCCTATTCTTTTGAAGATAAAGTGCACTCAAGCGTACACTTTTCTTTTCTTTGAAGAGCGAGGCCTGCACTGACTTGTACAGACGTCATAATGATGAAGAGCGAGGCCTGCACTGACTTGTACAGACGTCATTACTCTCTCTTTACTTCTTCTCTCATCTAACTCGTTACCAACCCCATTATCATTCTGTCGGCTTGATGTAGTGACCACTGATGGAGAAAATCCAATATGATGAACTTGATACTGAAGTAATATAACCCGAACTTGTGACTTAAACTTGTACTAATGCGTGACAAAGAGCGGTGTAGTGACTTCGTGCAACATCGAATCCCTAAGTACTCTATACTCTTCAACCAACCAACCATCAAGTATAAGACGTACATCACCTCTTGGATATCCACAACTTCGTGTGACACTGAGCACTACAACGTGACTCCTTAAAGTGATAGTTATTTTGTAATAGAGAGAAAGACAAAATAACTAGATATCCAAGTCCTCGTCATTGTATTGAAAGCTCGAACAAGGATCTCGAAGAATCTTCATCCAACCTCCCCGATATCTTCAGATACTAAGTACACGCACCCATGAAATTTCACTTCAGCCTCAAATAAATAATAATGAATTAACGCCATAGTCACGTATTGTGGTTAATACCCAAATCTAGCCCTTTATGATGCTTTAACTGAACTTTGATAATGGTTTTAACCCGATCATGGTTAAGAGCGCATAGTCCATCATCACGGGATTTTACAAATCTATGATTTAAACCGAGAAAATAAGTTCTTTCTCGGGATTTTACAAAATCAAGAAGAAACCGTGAGGCAGTAACAGATTGAATGTGGCATGACTGATTTTGATTTTTTGGTGAACATCAGTTTGGGTTAAGAGTATCTTGTGAGAATTATAGATCACATCACAACTTTTAAAACCTTTGTCCAACTAACCAACCTTGTACACAGATTAGTGACCACTTGATGAAGGAAATCCGATATACCAATACTGAGAACTGAAGTAGAAGTCCCCAAATTTGTTACTTAAGCTTGCACTAATGTTGGAAGAACGGTGTAGAGAATTAATGCTCCAAGCAAATCTCTAAGTGCTCAATACCCAACCAAAGTATGAGACATTAACACCTCTTGCGATTATCGACAACGTCAATGACGTGTGACACTGAGTACTCCAATAACTCTTAAGTGATAGTTACCCCAACTGCTGGTAACTAGATAACCCAAGTCTTCAACTTAAATTTTGAGCACGAGCAAGTTATCATTGAAGGTCATGCATCCAACCAACCCCGACTTCAAGATAAAATAAGTAGACGCCTTCGTGAAATTCAACTTCAATCACAAATAAAGAATATCTGATTAACTTCGTGATCATCTTGTGCTGTTGACTAGCCAAAAAGAGAAGAAACATGCGCTAGTTCTTAGAAGTGCCCATGACTCATAGTCAGTCCTATCAAACAAAGCTGTCTGACCCAGCTACTTGGATGTGGAATAGTTGTCGTACTGTGTACAGGATTTTACCGTTCTTGAGATTTATCTGAGAAATAAATTCAAGAACTAACTGCACAACAGTAACTATCAAACTGCTGTAGACTGAACCACTGAATCCTGAATCGCTACGATCTGACCCGCTGTAACCGAAACTGCTAAGATTCAAACCGCTGGAGACTGAACCGATACGATCTGACCCGCTGTAACCGGAACCGCTAAAATTCACATCGCTGTAGACTGAACCGATACGATCTGACCCGCTGTAACAGTAAGTATCAAACTGCTGTAGACTGAACCACTGAATCCTGAATCGCTACGATCTGACCCGCTGTAACCGAAACCGCTACAATTCACATCGCTGGAGACGGAACTTCTAGGAAACTTGCGATAATTCTCCCCCTCAAAAAGGACATGAAATGACCTTTTTGCCAAAGCTGAGAGTCCGTGATGTTTGTGAATTTGTCAGGCACAAAACATGGAAAGAGACAAATGAAACTACTGCAACGAAGATGGTGATTAAGACTCTCTTGTAGTAACCCCTTGCTTTCCTCATCATCAATGGTTTAGTAGATTGACAATTCATTGAAGCTCGTAATATGCCAAAACCGCTTGATGAAATGCATATGACTTTAAAGTGAGTAAAAGGTTAAAACATGTCTCCAAACAAATCACCTCTTGTCTTTAAGCCTGACTACCTCTTGAGAAGATCTTGAACAACAATCCCATTAGAAGCTTGAGAGACAACAATCACTTGATGAAGCTTGATAAAGAACAAGTCCGCGACTTAAACTTGCACTAAATTATGATTTAGAACCTATATTGAGTACAACAACGTAACTTCTTTAAATATAGGTAGTGATATATACCCAACCTTCCATCCTTAATTGTATATATCCACTTCGTGAACATCCAAGTCTAATCACCTTAAATTGCAAATTGTGATTTAGAACCTATATTGAGCACAACAACGTAACTCCTTTAAATATAGGTAGTGATATATACCCAACCTTCCATCCTTTATTGTATATATCCACTTCTTGAACATCCAGGTCTAATCACCTTAAATACGCTCGAGCAAGGGTCATCAAACATCGTGCATCCATCCACCCCGAGATGTTTGTGACACTAAGTACACCAACCCGTGAATTAACAAACCAAACAAGTTACCATAATTTCCCAATTCCTGCTGATCTTGAAGCTCAAACTTATCCCGAAAAAAATAGTCAAACCCCGTAAGTTTAATTTTGTCTAAATCCAAGTCCCGCCTACTTGTCCAAAATTAATTTCACGGGATTTTACAGCTCTTGAGATTTAAACCGAGAAATCGAATCTTTCGCGGGATTTTCCAAAATCTACAAGTGAAACCGTGAAATCATCACGAATAGCCTAATAGTGAAGTGCAATATTAATATTCGAGATTCAAGTCACAGAAGTCAAATCACTACTTGATCAAATTGCAACAAGTCAAGTCACAGTTTGTCAAGCTGCCACAAGTCAAATCGTAATCAACCATATCGCAATAAGTCAAATCGCAAGTGTTAACTCGCAACGTCAAATCGCAACTGGTAGCATTCCAATCAGTCGAGTCGCAACAAGTCAAATAGCAACTTGTCAATTAGCAATTAATCAAATTGTAATTAGTCAACTGTAACGCAAATTGCAAATATCAAATCGCAGGCTCACTCAAATAGTAGGCATCACTAGGACAATGCTGGCAAATCCACAACTCTGTAATCACGTTGATATTCATATACCCAAGGATATTCAACAAAAATACCAAATTTACCGACCACAAACAAATGATGATTTAAGACACCCACATTCAGCCCAAATAAAACACATAAAATCGTCCTTGTGATCACAGTCCGCCATTCACCCACGTATAAGCTCTTAAACCCCAATCGTCCATGTGATATCTGCCCAAGCTAATTAGGCCCAATGAGATACGTGACCAGCCCATTCAACATATTCAGATAAGACCTTAAGTAACATTATACCACAAAAATTTGATAAGCCCAATATTAATTAAATTTTAAAAATGCAAGCCCAGGCCTATCAAAGTTCTTAACCCCAATTATTTGACTATATATGGTATCAACAAACCCTAATCCATCACAAATCCCTAATATATCTCATGATAAAAAAAAACGCAGTCATCAATCCCTGCCTTATCACTCGCTAACACATTCAACCTCATAACCATCCAAACAAACTTAAATCAACTACATCCCACCTTATCCTTCCCACGAAGCAGCTATCAACCAACCTTATATCTCCATATTAAACAACATCACTCCATCTTTTTACACCAATTAATCACTCCACCGAACCTGACGAAAGACTCACTTTTAACCCAATTAATCAAGCGTATAGCGTCTCCACGAAACACAAACAAGAACCGTAGCACAGTGTATCTTCAAGATCTCTTGATGGAGGTCTCGGGTAGGTGTTAATTGTGATGTTTTTATTTTAATAACCGAATCAAAAAGAAGATTAAAGCATTTGATTGTTTTGATTTTTCTTTTAATGTTTGGATATTAACATGAGGCTTGGTCCTCAACTTGATCTCAAAGAGTTTTGTTGTTGTATCATTGATCGACCGAAAGAAAAAGGAAATAACATTATTGTTATATTCTTTTATCTTGTTTGTGTCGTATATTAAATGAAGCGAAGCTTCAATATGATCAATGATGGTTTCTCATACTTTCGTGGGTTAGACCTTAGAGAGTCGCGATGTATCTTGAATCCTACGAAAGAGGAAAAGGAACTGAGGTCTTGTAATTAGTCATCCCTTTATGAGGTTGATGTTGTGATATTTTCTCTTTCTTAAAATGGTACGATTATGTAGATGTAGTTTTCTTTGAATGAGTTTCGTTGATTATGATTATTTGCTTCGAGTGATTTATGTTGAGGTGTATGTTTCGAGTGATTAGGATAGAATGAGATTTGTTGTTGAGCATTTCAAGTGGATTTGTTGGTTTTGGTTCGAATTAGCTTTTGTTTCGGGTTGAACTTGTTGTTTGTTGACTGTGAAATCGTTGTTGTTGTGTCTTGAAGATATGTTGTAGTTTGTGAAAAATATTGTGCAATGACTTGTGCTTTTTCTTGTTCTATCATATTGCGTTAGCAGCTAGTCGATTAGAGTGGATTAGACACATGGTTGACATAAGCAGAGATAAACCGCATGTATGCAAGAGCACACAAACCGCGTCTGTGCAAACACACAAGCCGCATACAAGTTAGAACACAAACCGAGTTCGTAAGTATATAGACAAACCGAGTTCGTAAGCATATGGACAAACCGAGTTCGTGATTATGCAGACAAACCGAGTTCGTGGTTAAACAGACAAACCGAGTCCATGACTAAGTAGACAAACCGCGTCTTAGACAAACCGCGTTTGACCAGTCAAAGCTGTCACTCTCACTCATTTTGTCCTCATTATCCATTTTTGGCAAACAGCCAAACACCACTCACATTGGACACAAACCGCATCCAAGAACACAACATTTTACACAAGCAGCTGCTATCAAGAACATCATTCCCAGATTTCATTATGCAAACTGCTACCAAGAACAATACACAAGCAGAAATACCATCGAAACAAAGAACGTAAAACCACGACCCAACCCCTTTTAGCAAGCACTTTCAATCCTAGAAGAACAAAAATTCCAACTAGTGAGTATCACAACTTGTTAATACCATACCACAAACAGTGAAGCCCAACTTCTTGAAAAACCAAAAGTAACAAGCCACTTTACATGTAATATTGTACGAATAATAAGAGTGACACAGACTCATTTGTTTTCAAAATGAATTCTAAAAACCTAAGAGTAACGACAAGAAATCAAAGAGAAAAAAAAACTTTATGTTTTGACCGGATTCACAACAGGAACAGATCTTGACATGAAATCCGAACAACAAAAAAAATATAAAAACAAGAAAAATCGACACCGCGAATCCAAGCACAATCAATCGAACCTAACCATGGCTCTTGATACCAATTGTAGGAAATAACCATCTTGATTGTGTGGATCGGGTGGTCTTGGATTGTGAAAGATAAGCTTCATTGATGAGTTAGAGGGATGAACTAGAGAGAGAGAGTTGGGAAAACTTGTGAATATTAGATTAAGTGTGTGTGAAAGTTACAAGAGTTCCAACCCTTCCCAAGTGTGGGAAGGGGTATTTATACTAACTAATATTGGTGCCCCTAGTGGGCTGTGGAGTGAGCTGACAGTGGGGAAAGCCCCGACCCACTCCACAAATATAGATACGACTAATACTATTAATACTAATACTAATAATACTAAGCTAATATAAATAATCCTACGAGCTATATAAATGCTAATTAGATGCTCGGGGTGACCGAGCCTTCATCTGAATATTTATATTCCTAACCTTTAGACCTATTAGAGTAGTTTTTCAATCCTAACGACACTATTCCCCTAAAGAACGATCAATCCCCCAGTACTTGCCACTTCACTATACTACATCGGTCAGGTACACTGCCTGGTGGGGATTGCAAGCCTCTTGAGATCCCTCGAGAGGTAAAACCTGTTGTAAGGTCGCAAAACCACGCATCAGAACTCCAGAACTTTAATCTGTTCTCTGTCTCACAAATTTGTGACAAGAATAACAATGTTCTCTTCACTGAAACAGATTGTCTTGTGTTATCCAAAGATTTCAAGTTACCTGATGAGAGTCAGGTTGTACTCAAAGTTCCAAGAACGTTCAACCTTTACAGCTTTAATTTGAATGATGTCCATCCTGAGGGTGATTTGGCTTACTTGGTGGCAAAAGCTTCTGTGGATGAATCTACCAAATGGCACAGGAGGATGGCACATGTGAACTTCAAGACCATCAACAAACTGGCCAAGAATGGATTGGTACATGGACTCCCTCTTAAGACCTTCACCAATGACCACAATTGTGTTGCCTGCAACAAAGGAAAGCAACACAAAGCTTCATACAAGGCCATTACTGCTGTGAGCACCATCACAGAGCCTCTTCAGCTACTACATATGGATCTCTTTGGTCCTACTTCCATCAGAAGTATTGACCATAAATACTACTGCCTGGTGATTACAGATGACTTTAGCAGGTTTTCTTGGACTTTCTTTTTAGGTACTAAAGATGAAACCTATCCTGTGATTTGGGACTTTATTGCCTTAATAGAAAACCAGCTAAATAAAAAGGTTAAGAGTATAACGTGTGACAATGGAACAGAGTTTAAAAATTCTAACCTAATTGAACTCTGTGGGATTAAGGAGATTAAAAGGGATTATAGTAATGCTAGAACTCCACAACAAAATGGGGTTGCTGAGAGAAAAAATAGAACCCTTATAGAAGCAGCTAGATCAATGCTGGCTGACTCTAAGTTGCCTACCATGTTTTGGACTGAAGCTGTTTGTACTGCTTGTTATGTTCTGAATAGGGTATCTATTACTAGTCCCCACAACAAAACACCTTATGAGCTTTTGTCTGGGAAGGTTCCTAACATCAGTTATCTTAAATCTTTTGGATGTCATGTAACTATTTTGAATACTAGTGATCACCTAGGAAAATTTGAAGGAAAGGCAGATGAGGGGTTTATTGTCGGTTATTCTGCTCATAGTAAGGCCTATAGGGTTTATAATTTGTCAGCTAAGAGAATAGAAGAGACACTTAATTTAAGATATCTTGAGGATAAACCTAATGTACAAGGTGCAGGTCATGAGTGGTACTTTGACCTTGATTATCTTACTGATAATTTAGGTTATGCAAAATTCAAAGCTAATCAATCTGTTGGTACACATGATTATGATACTAAAAATGCAGGTACCTCAGATGATGACTCAGACTCAGAGGGTGATGAACGACCCATTGTTGTTCCTTCTTTTCCCTCTAACCACTTTTCAGGTGCTGAGCTCAAAGATTCTTCTGATAAGGCTGAAGATAATTAAAGTTTTGCTGAAGATCTTGCTAGGCTTCAAAGGCAAGAATATGATGCCAAGGAAGCTGCTGAAAAGTTTTGTTTTGGATTCTCACAAGACACAGAGGAGATCTTACAAAAAGCTTATGATGAAGCCCACAGGAATCTAGATTCTGCTGGTGGTGTTCCGGTTCCTGCTGCTGCTACCAATTCTGCTGGTAGCTCTTCTGTTCCTGCTGATGTATCAATTCCTGCTGGTTCTTTGTCCACTTCTTCTGCTGATACAATGGGTTTCAATGAACCGCCTACAAGGTACCCAAGTCCTTCAGACCTTGGGAATTCACTCTCTTCAGGATCAAAGTTGGAGGATCCTCATCATCAATCAAGCACAGGCATCTTCACTCACTCCTCATATGATGGTGTAATTAATCCCTCTATCTCTAATCAATCCTCAACCTTTGATGTCAATCCCACTGCTACCAAGAGGATTAACACTGTTCATCCTCAATCTTTGATACTTGGAGATCCCAATTCACCTGTTCAGACAAGAAGCAAGTTGAAACAACCTGGTTTTGGAGAATCTGCATTTGTGAGTTATATTCTGGATCAGCTAAGAAGTAATCATATAGACTATCTTCATTGCCTCTATGCTTGTTTTCTGTCTCAAATAGAACCAAGCAGTATAGCTCAAGCTCTTGATAATTCTGATTGGGTTGAGGCTATGCAAGAGGAAATGCAGCAGTTTCAAAATTAGAAAGTCTGGCAGTTAGTACCTTTGCCTGAAGGAAAGCATGCAATTGGAACAAAATGGATTCTCAAGAATAAAAGGGATGCTAGGGGAATTGTGGTTCGAAACAAAGCTCGGTTGGTTACTCAAGGACATCAACAAGAGGAGGGTATTGCCTATGATGAGGTATTTGCACCAGTAGCAAGAGTTAAAGCTATTCGATTGTTTCTAGCTTTTGCATCATTCATGGGGTTTGTGGTTTATCAGATGGACGTGAAGAGTGCATTTCTTTATGGTAGAATTGAAGAAGAGGTCTATGTTACTCAACCAAAGGGATTTGTGGACCCACAGAATCCTGATTTGGTTTACAAAGTAGTAAAAGCACTCTATGGTCTTCATCAGGCACCAAGGGCATGGTATGCCAGGGTGTCTGCCTTTTTGCTAAAACATTGTTACAAAAGAGGGGCAATTGACAAGACACTCTTCATCAGGAAGAATTACAAAGATATCATCCTTGTTCAAGTTTATGTAGATGATATCATTTTTGGTTCCACTAATGAAGCTTGGTGTAGGGAATTTGAGAAATTGATGAAAAGTTAATTTGAGATGAGTGCTATGGGAGAAATGACATTTTTCTTGGGCTTACAGGTTAAGCAAAAGCCTGATGGAATTTTTATCAGCCAGGAGAAGTATGTGCAAGACATACTTAAGAAGTTTGACTTGGAAAGTGTGAAGACTGCAACTACACCATATGAAGCTCCAAAGCCTAAATCCAATACTGAACCTGATGCTGCTATTAATGTTCACTTATACAGATCCATGATAGGTCCATTGATGTATTTGACAGCTTCTAGACCTGACATCATGTTTGCAGTCAGTGCTTGCTCCAGACATCAAGTTTCACCATTAACTTCACACTTGAATGCAGTCAAGAAGATCTTCAAATACCTAAAAGGATAACCTAAGTTGGGTCTTTGGTACCCAAGAGATTCTCCTTTTGTGCTGGAAGCTTATAGTGATAGTGACTATGCTGGTGCTAACTTTGATAGAAAATCTACTACTAGGGGTTGTCAGTTTTTGGGCAGAAGGTTGGTTTCTTGGCAATGCAAGAAGCAGACTATAGTGGCTACATCTTCTACTGAGGCAGAGTATGTTGCTGCTGCTAGCTGCTGTGGACAGGTACTTTGGATGCAAAATCAGTTGTTAGACTATGGGTTCAACTTCATGAACACTAAAATCTTTATTGATAACCAAAGCACTATCTGCATTGTTAAAAACCCTGTTTTTCACCAAAGGACCAAGCACATAGAGATTAGGTACCATTTTATACGAGATGCTTATGAGAAGCATCTTATCCAAGTGTTTGAAATTCACACTGATAACAATGTGGCTGATTTGTTGACCAAGGCTTTTGATGGACCAAGATTTAACCATTTGGTGGTCCATATTGGGATGCTTAATCCTTAAGTGTTGAGATTGAGGAGAGGTATAAGTCTAAGGGGAGGCTTCTGGTTGTATATTTTTCATTTTCTTTGTTTTCTTGTTTCTGCTTTATTTTCTTTTCTTTCAAGTTTTAGTTAAAAAAATAATAAATAAATAAAATAAAAAATAACAAATATTTAGCTTGTATACTAACCATTTGCAGGTACAATGTTGGTTTTTAACCACACAACAAATGATAATCAACTCACCATGTCTAACAGACAAGAAAGAGTTGACTCACCATGAGGGTACGGCTCTGGTGTGATAATCAAATCCGTTGATAGCTGTAATAGTTTGCTCAAAACTATAGGGTTCTCAACTCACCGATGTTTCATTACTAAGAGTTGAATGGTTTTCAATTCGCCATGGATTTTACTCCTTTTGGGGTTTCCAAAGAATTGGCTAGCCCACATGTATATGGCTTGTGGTAAAGGCAGTGGAAAACCATATTTGGTATTCAATTCACCAAAGGTTATCTTCAACCTAAGGATTAGCTAGTCCAGAGCAAACGGCTATAGGTAAAGACAACTCAAATCCGTTTACAGTTGATGATTTACTAAAAATCATATGGTTATTAATGTACCATGGTCTTACAAACCTAAACATTGGCTACTCCAGTAGTGATGGTTATTGGTAAAGAGACATCAAATCCATTATTTTTCAATGATTCACCTCTCATAGGAGTTAACACACCTGCATGTGATGAGAATAGTATGAAACTTAAAAGTTTTGATGTCCACATAGTCATGGTTACTGCTGCTGGTTCCTTCTGTTGCTGCTGGATACTTGGACTTAAAGATAAAGGTTACTTGTTGCTGCTGGTTTTAGTCTGGTTGCTGCGGGTTACTTTATTATTGCTGCTGCAGATCAAGTTCAATTTTCTACCTCTGGACTTCAAAGATCTATCAAGAAACTGGAAATTAACCTAGTCAAATTCCAGTTTAGGGGAGGATTGTTAGGAATTTTATAATTTATGTAATAGTTCATTGCTGCTGTTAGTATAAAGCGGTTCCTGCTGGTAGTATTAGTTGCTGCTGGTCATGGTTCCTGCTGGTAGCTTTGATTCGTTTCTGCTGGCAGTGTTCATTGCTGCTGGTCATAGCGTATTTTTAGTATGTTTGTTAGATTTATTCTAGGAAGAGATTTGTGTATATCTCTTTACACGATTTTGTTATGAGCTGTATTAGGGTTTCTTAGTCTATAAAAGAAACATGCAGCTAGGGTTTATGGACTACGACTCGAAAAACATTATCATTAGTGAATAAAAGATCCATAGAGGATCAACCATTTGTTAGTTATTCGTTCTTCTTTAACTCTTGTGTTTAGTTTCCGCATAAGCACAAGTTTATTGTTCAGAGATTCTCAAAGTAGTTTGCTTGTGTTTACATAAGTTTTCTACAAGTTTCACCAAGCTCAAAGATCTATCAAGGTGCACGATCCTACAAGGACTCTCTTCCTTGCCCTACTCCACTCCTCGAGCCTCTAACTCGAGATTTTTTCTTAACTATGAAACAAACTCCCTTCTCGGCGGAGAAAACCTTTATACACGTCGCTTACTCTTTTTTCGGTACAAAGCTAGATACCGAGTTCTTTTACAAGGGCACAACCACTCCCGACACTCTATGTATTTAAAGGACTAAAATACTAACCAGACTCTACTGAGGTATATGAATGATTGGTACAACAATGATGTGTGAAAAACAACTAATTCACAAAGTGACTAATCTAACAAGTCTTGCAACGCTTAGTTGAAGCTTGTAATGCTTTGTTCTCTTTGCTACAAAAGAAAGATCACTAAGAATGTAATATGTAATGTGAATGGGTTGTAATGAATGAAAGAATGAATGAATGTTGTTTATGCTAAAAGTGATAAGTAAACATGAATGAGCAGCTTGCTATTTATAGGTAAATTGAGATAACAACCCACGGATTTGGCGGATCCAATTTCAGGGATCCGTCCCTTACGTAATTTGGATCTCCGGATCCTGACAGCAAATCTTCCAAAATCTTTCCAAAATCTTGCCAAGATATTACCATATCTAATTCTTTGTGTGGAGATCTAACCATGATATTCTTAAGATCTTCAAGATATCCTAAAGATATCAATATGATGTATGCAATGATGTCATTGTACATATTCTATTTTAAGAAATAAAATGTAATATGTAAATGTAAAATGTATGTAACATGTATGTACCATGTATGAATTAGTGATCATGTATGTAGCATGTTATGAGTTTTAAAAGCTTGTAACTATATATGTAAAAGACTTAACTTATATTTATGCTTTGCTAAAGATAAAATTTATATTTGTCATTAACAAAATATAGCAAAGATCTTAAAATATAAATAACGTTTTTAGACGATATTTGTATTAAAAAAGAAGTAGGTTCATTTTCTACCATAAAAGAAACAAAATCGGGTCCAAACGATTTCTCGGTTCTTGCCCTTTTGCTTCTTCTTGGTTCAACCTCTTCTTCCTCGATTTGATCTTGTCCCTCATCTTGGAAATCATTATCATCTCGTTGTCTCTTATCTTGGACAACTTCGTCATCTATTCTAGATGAACATCCAGTTTCCTTCGTTAAACAAGGAAATATGTTTTCAAATAATGAAGCATTCCTTGATTCCATTAGTGTACCCTTTTGTATATCCGGACTTTTTGAATCATGTACAATGAAATGATAAGCACTGCTATTCCTAGCATATCCAATAAATATACAATCCACAAATTTAGGTCCAATCTTTTGGGCCTTGGGTGTCGGTATAGCTACCTTTGCTAGACACCCCACACTCGTAAGTACTGATATGATGGTTTTCTTCCCATCCATTGTTCATAAGGGGTCTCTTCTTTTTCCTTACGAGGTATCTTATTTAAAAGATAAGTATCCGTTAGAATGGCTTCCCCCCACATGTCCTGACTTAAACCAGAACTTATCAACATGGCATTAACCATTTCCTTCAAGGTACGGTTCTTCCTTTCGGCAGTACCGTTTTGCTGGGGTGAATAAAGAGCTTTGAATTTGTGTCTAATTCCATGTTTAGCACATAAATCAGCAAATGGAGACACATATTCACCTCCTTTATCACTTCGTACAACCTTGATTTTCTTATTAAGTTGATTCTCAACTTCGTTTTTATATAGAACAAACTTGTCTATAGCTTCTTCTTTACTTTTTAACAAGTAAACGTAGCAATACTTTGTACAATCATCAATAAACATGATAAAGTACTTATTGCCACCTTTTGTGGGTAGTGATTTCGAATCACATATGTCAGTGTGTGTCATATCAAGTGGTTCGGTTTTTCATTCAACCGATTTGAAAGATGATCTTGTAAGTTTGGCTTCACCACAAGTTTCACATTTATATTTTGAGTCAATATGGAAATTAGGAATGCAATTAAATTTAATCAAACGACGCACTGAATTAATATTTACATGTACAAGACGGTTATGCCACATATTAGAAGACTAAATCAAGTAAGTAGAAGAATTCATTTTAATGATATCATTCTTAACAACCATTACATGGAGCTTAAACATACCATTCAGGGCATATCCCCTACCAACATACATTTGATTCTTAGAAAGAACAAACTTGTCAGACTAAAAAACAAAATGAAAACCAAACTTGTTCAACAGCCAACTAGACACAAGATTCTTGCGAATCTCTGGAACATACAAGACATTAGTCAACTTGAGCTCTTTCTCGGATGTTAACTTCAAGATTGCATCTCCTTCACCCTTAATATCAGCAGTTGCAGAGTTGCCCATGTACAGCTTCTCTCCATTGTTAACCACTTTGAAAGAGTGAAACATACTCTTATCAGCACACACATGACGGGTAGCCCCAGTATCAACCCACCATTCCTTATTTTTGGAACCTACCAGCTTAACTTCGGAGATCATGGCAATGATGTCAGACACCATAGAAATCATGTCCACATCATCACTCACCATATTTGCCTGGCGTGGAGTCACCCGCTTCGGCATCTTACAGTTAACAGCATGGTGATCTGGCTGGTCACAGTTGTAGCACGCCCCTTGGAACTTCTGTTTCACAATTCCAGCTTTAGGAGCAAGGTACTCAGACTTCCCTTTGACCTTCTTGTCATTCTTTCCTTTTCCTTTTCCTTTGCCTTTGCCTTTTCCTTTGACATTAGACTTTGAAGATGACGAAGCATGCTCAACCATATTTGCCTTGGCAGAATCAGGCATATAAGTGTTTTTCTGAGCCAGCTTGTTGTCCTCTTCGATACAAAGACAAACAACCAAGTCTTCAACACTCATCTCCTTTCGCTTATGCTTTTGGTAGTTCTTAAATTCTACCCAGCTTGGAGGTAACTTTTCAATGATAGCAGCAACTTGAAAAGTTTCACTCAAATTCATTCCCTCAGCATGAATGTCGTGTAGCAAAATCTGCAGATCTTGAACCTGACTCATCATGTTCTTTGAATCATCCATCTTGTAATCCAAAAAATGAGCTACCATGAACTTCTTTGTACCAGCATCCTCAGTTTTGTACTTGCGTTCCAATGACTCCCATAATTCTTTGGCAGTCTTGGTCTTGCAGTACACGTTGTACAAAGAGTCCACCAAACCATTCAGAACATAGTTGTGACACAAAAAGTCTGAATGTTTCCATGCTTCCAAGGCTTGAACGGCCTGTTGATTGGAGGATTGACCTTCTGCAGGAGGTTCCACGTGAGGTGGAATCTCTTTTAAGAACCGCGCAAGGTTCAAAGTAGTGAGATAGAAGATCACCAAACACAAACAGTTAAGTCAACTGTTATACAATCGGTATCTAAGAAATTCTATCCTGATTTCTTAAAAGCTTGTACCGAATCTGCTTCAAAGAAACTCTATCTTGGTTTCAATGAATCTAGATTTAAATAAACCGAATAAGAGACTAAATTAAATAGATCAGTTTAACAGAAACTCAATCTTGGTTTCAATATAAACTGATAAGAATAGACTGCTTTTAAAAATCGTTTTAGATCTGTATACCAAATCTGAAAATTAAAATCCTGTTAAGAAAACTGGTTTTCCAAAGAAACTCAATCCTGGTTTCTACAGAAAACAGTTTGTATATGAAATATGTTAATTAATAACTAATCTGAATTTACGAAAAGTTTTTTAATTCTGTTAAACAGAATCTGTTTTAAGACTGTGGAAAATGGTGTACACTTTAATTAATATAATCAGATTACAAGTATCTAATATATAAAAAGATTCACTTTTGGTATATTTAATGTGGAAGAGTAAATGTGCACAAAAATTTGTACGGTGCAACATGCTTAAGCTTAAAAATAAATCTCAAAAATATATAATTGTGCACAAAAGAATGTATTCAAGCCATAATCGTCAATTATTTCACGGAAGATGAAGTGAAGAGGAATATGAATTGTTTGATGTGCTTGAAATAAATGTTAAGTCTTAATGGTTTAGAATGCTTACAAAGTATAAATAGCATAGTTCAACCAATCTCATTTTAGTCATCATGGCGTGCATGAGTCGTTGATGAAGATGGTTATTGAAAAATTGCTGTGATGTGTTGTTTATTTATTTGAATTGTTTCTTTTGGTAATGTGATATGGTACTAAGTTTAGTTTTGGTTGCTGTCGTGTGTAATGAGCAGCTCCAAAATGATTAATGTCGTTGGCAAACATGCTGACATATGGGTATTTGTTTGTGATTCTATTGTTAATGATTGATTATTAGTAATCTTATATGTGTTGTTGCTGTTGCATGATAGGTTTGGGCAAGAATATGGTGTAGGAGATGATATCTTCACCAACAACCGCATGTCTTCTTTCTTTCCCTTTTACAAAATATATTTATATAAGCAAACACTTACACACGTAAAATGTATTTGATTTTATTTGACTCCTCATGCATGAGGAGGGGGTGGCCAACTCAAATTCATTCATTTCGTTTTCTTAAAAAAAGTATTTGTGGGGGATAAAGTTAAGTTCTATTGTTCTATGTATTATCGATTTTACAAATGTCAGGGAATGGATGAAGGAAAAAAAAGAATTAGAATAAGAAGAAGAAGAAGAAGAAGAAGAAAGCAAAACAACTAACTCAACTCGAGGTGCAGCAACAAAAAGATGACGAAGAGAAACTTAGAGTCCACTTGGAGAAAGAAGAGAAGATTAAACAATAGGCCGATCACTAGCTTGAAACGATTATGTTCATGCATAGCTTTCCTCACAAGAAAGAATCCAACAACAATCGCCTTCGAGCTTAGGAGTGTCTAGATCATGTTCAACCAGGGAAATGCAAAGATATTCATGGAGGCAAACTCGGTTGGCTGTTTGGTCCTTTAGGCTTCGGTTGTCTGCAATATATGAAGCTGAATCATCCTCTAATCATTCTCATTCTCATAAATTTTATCGATGATTCATTGCGACACTCAATAGTTAGATGGATCTGAATGTTAATATTTTGTTTGCGTTTAATCTTTTTGACTCTTTGATATCCATATATGTATATACTGAATTGTTGGAGGATTAATGAATCTGAGTTTTAATTTTGTAATCTCATGCTGTGAAAGTTATATTCTTTAACTTTTTATCATCATGATCATGCTAAAATAGAAAATTCAAACACTATTAAACAAAAAGGTATGAACGAATGTTCGTCATATAATAAACTTCCACGTTATAAGCATATAGGCCATGTCTTCAAAAACAATATATAATACAAGTTCATTGTTAGGCAACAATTTTTTATACTCAATCACTTTGTCCAGAAAATTAAAAAGTCGAAAAAAAAAAAATAGTTTTGTTATTTGTTTCTGGAATCATTAAAGGACAATGTCATTTGTGTTTATACCGATTTGGAGGGTGCTTTTAAAGTGATTTTAACAACTAAGAGAAACTTCTAATATAATGAATCATAACCATGCAATAAAGTTCACTGGATAGATCCCTGTGCTATAATAACCTCTACCCATGCAACTGAAGTTGCGCTTCAATTAATGGAATACAAAGTGATATCTTATATATATAATGATTCACATTTGGTATATTTAATGTGGAAGAGTAAATGTGCACAAAAATTTGTACGGTGCAACAGGTTAGTTAGTTTACATGCATATTAATTGGAATTTGATCAAAGTACATTGCTTTTGAATATACAAGTTATACGTTGTTATATATTTTAGACTCACCATCACGTTAACAAGTCAACAAATTATTATAACATTGTGCAATGAACATCAAGATACAATTCATGTAACGCACGGGTTTTCCACGCCTCGTGAATAATAAAATTAACATAAATTAAATGACAGAAAATTAAATAACAGACAGCAAGGAGTAGAAGCAGAAGACAGACACTATATAACAATAAGTAAATAAAAGCAGTAAATGTTGGTCGAGGCTCGTGTTTAACACGATTCCTTTAAAACATATTCGTCGTCTATTTCCCAGGGTACAACGTCCAAAGCTGTTGTACAGCCGGACTAGACAACTTGCCTGAAAGATCGCGGAAAACTTGTGTGTTTCTAATCGACTGCTGGAAACCGTACGTAATGGAGATGCGTTTATGGATGATCCAACTGAATGAGGGTTATGGCTTTATTTATACAAAACCGTTGTCTTGTTCTCCAAGACTAAATAAGTGCCATAATTATATAAATCTGTTATAAATAAAACAGATATACATATCTTTTAATTGCATAAATGATTCTGTAAAACTTATTCAGTAAGTTTAAATCTATTACTAAAATAGATTTACAGAAAATGGAAACTAAGACCCACACAAATCTGTAGCAAAAATGTACGCACGTATGCGAAGTTTCGGAGCTGCATTCGTGTCCGCAGGTCGCATAAGTTCAGAAGCTTTGAACCCATTTGGGCGCAGAAATCCCGAAATCTGCACCCCCCCCCCTGCGCGTGTACGTAGGTGTTGGAGTAAAACCAAAAAATTATTTTAAAGGTCAATACCAAGATTTCTATATAAACAAGCTTTCATTTCTTGTTTTGGGCGATGTGGGATGCTTCCACTTTTCCATTTTTGTGTTTCTAGTACCTCACTTTGAGACACGATATCTCATTCATACGAACTCTATTTTTGACACATTTTAGCTCGTTGCGAAGCTCTCGTTAAGGAAAACGCAAAGCTTCTAAGAAATATAAATATATATAACATATACATATATTAAATAGTGTCCAGAATTTACAAAAACTCATTTTGTAAACTCATTTTTTTTGCCACATAAGTACATAAGAGTATAAGGGCCTGTTTGGTAGGGCTTTTTGAGGGAGCTGTTAGTTTTTTGTTAAAAAATAATCTTCTCTAAAATAAATAGCTCCATTTGGATACATTAACTTCAAGCTTTTATTTCAAACAAATAGCTCCTAAATAAAAAGCTGATTCATGAAGCTTTTTAAACATCTTAGAGCTATTAAAACTTTAAATTACTGATATACCCTCCAAACATTTATTTACAATTATTGATATATCCTTTTATGTCATTTTACATATTATATTTACATTTAACAGATAACTTACCAAACAATTTTATTGAAAAAATGATACAGCTTGTAACTCATGTTAACAGCTTTGCAGTTTACAGCTTACATCTTACAACTTACAGCATACAGCTTACAACTTACAGCATACAGCTTACAGCTTACCACTTACAGCTAATTTTTACAAACATACCCTAAAACTGGTATTAGGAGTAAGGCCCAATAGTTAATAGCCAGTAGTTTTTTGGGCCAATAGATGCCTCTCCAAGTACTAGTGATTTTTTTTTAACGACCAAGTACTAGTGATTGAATTCATTATATTTGCGTTACAAAATATTTGTAAAGGACTAAATGTTACTTTGAATGATTCGAAAAATGAAGAACCCATTATTTTCTTTAGATCTCCCTTGTGCTAATTCTTATATAAAGAACGTTCTAGACCAATTAACTACGGATATTCCGGTCACAAGGTTGTTACAGATCACTAACAATGGAAATTAAATATGTTACGAATCACCTGTCACCCCTACTGGTTCCGCCTTTTAAAAAACAAATATAGTGATGTCTCAAAACCATGAATAGTAAAAAAAATTATGACTTCCCAATTTGTACTCTATATTCCTATAGGCCTGGGATGATTTGATATAGCATAGGTTCTTAATTTATGTCTAATATTTGTGAAAAGTAACCATGCATTTGTGGACCATATAACATATTAGAGATGCACAAAACTGGTTAACCGGTTCGGTTTGGATCCGGGTCAAAACCGAACCGATTTGGGTCAACCCCCAAAAAAACCGGTCGGGCCGGTTAACCGGTTTGGTTCCGAACCGGCTGCGAGGGTGGAAAACCCAAACCGACCCAAACCAGTTTGGTTCCGGTTGGTTGGCGGTTAGGACCGGTTATTGTTTTTTTTTTTTTCGTCGTTTATACAAAGTAAACTGAATAAACTTCAACTTTTATTTAATACAACGGAAATACAACTCAAAGGAAAAACATCATGAAAGGAAATACATCAAACATAATACATAAACTTAAAACATAATACATAAACATATAAATCGAAAAGCTACTCGTAAATGTCTTCATCGGATCCGACAGACCTAGCTTCGTTAGCAGCTTCATCTTCTCTTATTTCTTCATCAGAAAACAACTCGGTTGTACCCTCTTGCACCTCTACCTCGTAGACGCCTTGTTCGATGTCTAAGGGGTCTTCAAGACAGTTGTGTTTTGTCTTCGCTTCATTGCGTCCAAATGATCTTTCAAACACATACACATTTCCAAAGAAGCCGGTGTGAGCCTGCATCTTCTGTTTGATAAAACCCTTTCACTTGTTGAAAAAACGGATTCAGAAGCAACCGAAGTAGCTTGTACACTTAGGAGATCTCTAGCCATTCGGGATAGAACGGGAAACATTGTTTCCTTGGCTTTCCAAAACGCCAAAACATCAAAGTTTTCAACTTGGTCAGCCGAAATATGTGAGATAAAATCGGCTCCGGTATACCTTGCATATTCATTGTTTGCCCGATCACTCTTTGCCCGTTTGTTGGGATTTTCTCTTAACTTTTGTAGCAAGCCTTGTATCGGATTCGCTCTATGCGAGGACCTCGATGATGAAGAAGAAGTCTCATTCACAGAATTAGGTGGGTTACCATATTTTTCAAAATAATATTCCCACAAACCTTCAAAAGAATTGTTAAAAGACACTTTTGCATCTTCACCATAGTTCGCGTTATTCTCGAATAACCCCAAATCAGTTGTAATCCCGTCGATAAGTAACTCTACCCCGCTTACATTATAACACGGATTTAATGCGGCCGCACAAGTAATTATACCACCATTTAATTCAAATGAGGCTATACCTGAACACATTAAGTATAGTTGCTCGAGTACCAAATGGGATGTTGGATAATAAACTGTTAGGAATTAAGCTTAAACAGTTAAGACTGTTGGAGGAAACAGTTAGAACTGTTGAAGGAAGAAGTTAAGACTGCTGAAGGAGTATTGAAGACAAGAGCAGTTAAGACTGCTGAGTATAGAAGATCAGACGGTTTATGATTTATTGTAAAGTAGATAATTATGGAAAATATATTGTGTATATCGTATAAGAATAGATTGATAGTTATCTTGTACAGGAATCCTTGGTCTATAAAAGGATTGCCTAGGTTAAGGTTTAAGATATACAAAAACGATAGAAAGAGAAGTGAGTTTATACGTATTATTAAGATTCAAGATTGTAAGCCCTAGTGATAGGAAGATCACTCGTATTATTATTCTAATAATATTGAATCGTTAAAGGTTATTCATTCTGTGTTTCTTTGTTTATTCAATTCATACAAAACACACAAGATCTTCTAAGTGCTAGCTAGTAAATTCCGCGTGCTAGACTAAGTATAATTCTTCGTATCACATCTAACACAAGGAGTGTGTGTAGATCCGGTCAAGTGGTATCAGAGCCAGGTTGCTGATACATCGATTTAGAAGATCCGAGAAGAACAAAGATGGACATGGAAACAACACCATCCACAACCAACATTGCTGCTAAGCTTTATATGCTTAAACCTAATGAATTCGATATGTGGAGACTTTGAATTGACCAGTTTTTCCAAGTGCAAGATTATGCACTTTGGGAGATCATTGAAGATGGAAACTCTTTTACCCAGTAGAAACAACAACTGTTGTTGATGGTAAATCTGAGATTACAGTACAGACAAAGCCAGCTACTAATGAAGAGAAGGCAAGATACAAGAATGATCTTAAGGCTAGAAGTTTGCTTCTGATGACCATTCCCAATGATCAGTTGCTAAATTTTAGTAAGTTCAAGTGTGCTAAATCTCTTTCTGAAGCGATTGTTGCAAGATATGGTGGGAATGAAGCCACCAAGAAAACTCAGAAGACCCTTCTCAAGCATCAGTTTGAGACCTTTACTGCAACAACCAATGAGTCATTGGATCATATGTTCAATAGGCTTCAAAAACTGGTGAGTCAATTGGCTGTTTTAGGGATTGAGATGCCTCAGGAAGATCTCAACTCTAAGTTTCTGAGAAGTCTACCTTCTGAATGGGCTATGCATGTGGTAGTATGGAAAAACAAGCCTGATATAGATTCCATGAGCTTAATGGATCTATATAGCAACTTCAAGATTGTTGAACATGAGATTAAGAAGTCTGCTGGATCAAGTTCAAGCTCAAGCTCAGGGAATTTGGCCTTTGTATCAACTCCCAGTTCCTCAAATCCAGAAGAAGAAGTGCAAGTTGCTGGAATAGTTGGAACTGCTAGTACAAATCTTGGTACTGCTAGCACCTCAAGCAGCACAAGTGGACTTTTGAATGATGATATTTATTGTGCATTCCTGACTACTCAGCACAATGGAAGTATGTTGACTCATTCAGATCTTCAAGAGATTGATGAAGATGATATTGAAGAGATGGATATTAAGTGGCAGCTCTCTCTTCTCAGTTTGAGAGCTAGAAGATTCTTGAAGAAGACTGGCAAGAAGATTGTCATAAACAGTAATGATGTTGCAGGGTATGACAAATCCAAGATTGAGTGCTACAATTGCCACAAGAAAGGTCATTACTCAAGGGAGTGCAGATTGCCAAGTCAACAAGATGGAAAGAGTAGAGCATATGGAAACAAGTCAAGAGTTGTGGAGGTTACTAATTCAAGCTCGAAAGCCATGGTTGCTATTGATGGCTTAGGATTTGACTGGAGCTATATTGCAGGGGAAGAAGCAGAAGCATCTACAGAAGTTGCTCTCATGGCATTATCTAATTCTGAGGTACAAGTTTCCAAATGTTCTAAATCTTGTGAAGCTTTAAAAGAATTAGAAACACTTAAAACAAAATATGAGAGTCAGTGGAAAGAATTAAGAGAAACTGCTTTTAACTTAGCAAATCATAAGAGAGCTTTAGCTGTGTTAGCGGAAAAAATTATTCATTATCAAAACAATGAGTCTAAGTTTTCTGATGATATGATTATTGTTAAGAGAGACTTAATGTTTAGAGAGAATGAAATCACTGTGTTAAAACATGAGCTAGAACAGGTTAAGAAGGCTAAGGAAAACATTCAGATGAGTGTAGATACACTTGAATACACATCACAAGGTGTTAAAAAGATAATTGAGAGTCAGATTGAGAATAAAGCTAAGTCAGGCCTAGGATATAAGTCAGTTCCACCTCCTTATAGAGGAATTCCATCACCCAAAGGTATAGACTTAGAACACACAGGACTGCTTGAATTTCAATTACCTGAACTTAACTATGGTCCTCAACCTAAGAAGGATGTAGTTGATAAACCTGTGTTTGTTAGTGCATGTGATAAATCACTATCTGAGGACAAGGTGTCTTTTGATAGGTCCTCACCTAAGGACTCAGATGCTCCAACAATTGAGGAATGGACTTCTGATGATGAGGATGATCAGGCTGTGGTTAAGCCTGTTAGTGCTAAAGTAGAGGAACTAAAAGTTCCAAAGATAGTTAAACCTGAGACTGTTAGGCATAGTTCAAATGCCAAACCTTTTAGATCAACAGTTGGGTATGCAGAGATGTATAGAACCACAAATAAGCAAAGAGGTAACCAGAGAAATTGGAATGACCTCAAATCCCACCAATTAGGAAAGGATTTTGTTTGCTATAGGAAAGCTTGTTACTCTTGTGGTAGTTTTGATCATCTTGCAGATTATTGTAATAAATGGGTATCTGGATATACAAATCATAGGTTGAGCATTACAAGACCTCAATCTTTTCCTAGGAATGATAGGATGATACCTAGATCAGTTCTTTTAAGGTCTGGACCTAGAGCAGTTCCAACTGCTAGACCAGCAGTTCCAACTGCTAGACCAACAGTTCCGACTGTCAGACCTATGAGACCAATTCACCCAAGGCCACCAGTTCAAAATCCAATAAATGTTTTTAAACCACCATACACAACTGGTAAAAGAACTTTTTATGAGAAAGCAGTGGTGAAAAACCAAGTTTGGAAACCTAAGGTAACAACTGCCAAGCCAGCAGTTCCAACTGCTAGCAGGGTAATTGGTACTGGTGTGAATAAAAACACTGCTAAGGGAAACATGGGAAATGGAGTGAATGCGTCAGCATGTTGGGTATGGAGACCAATTCAACCCAATGGTGCTAAGACTATTTTGAAAAGAATAAATTATGTTGATGCTAGAGGAAAGCCTAAGTCTGATTTGGCTTGGGTTCCACAAGGAAATTAATTTTTCTTGTTATATGCATTGTTAGTCATGTGCTTGTATTTGGAATTCTTTGTTTTTGGACTAACAATTGCAGGATTGGAGAGTAAACACCAAGGAATTATGAATGCTTGATGTTTTGGACTTAATGGTGTTCTGGAGATTAGTATGTGATCCTTGCATACAACAAATGGTAATTGGTTCACCATGTCTTATCCACATAAGAACCAACTAGTCCAGAGCAAACGGTTTCTGGTAAAGACTAATCAAATCCGTTTATGGTTGACAATTTACCAAAATTGTATGGTTATCAGCTCACCATATCTAAATGTGAAGAGTTGGCTAGTCCAAAGCAAACGGCTATTGGTAAAGACATATCAAATCCGTTGATAGCTGATAGTTTGCTAAAAACTATGTATGAGCCATGTTATTTTAAAATTCTTAATTCACAAAATTGAGACGGCTCAATAAAATTTTTCAACAGTTGGGACGGTTAGTACAAAATATTGGTACGGTTCAACTAGCCGTTATGACTGACGTGTTGGTAATTAATTTTGGAGTAAAAACTAGCCGTTGGCGGTTTGTTGAGATTTTTACTGGATGAATTACGGATTTCAAGGGATCCTCTTATAGATATTTTTAACTTTTATTTTATTATATCCTTATACTAAAATAAATAGTTACCATATTACTTAAGTCGGTCAACTTGTAACCCTAACTCTCTCCATAAACTCTCAATAGTACTTTCATCTTCTATCTTTTCACTCACCATTATTACTATTCACGGCTGTTAACTAACATTTTTTACTAAGAATGGCAAGATTGGATTTTGCTAAGCGTCACAACCAGGTTGCGTTTTTAGAGAAAACAGAGCAAGGAGATGGGCCAAAATTTTATGAGGTTGTGGACTTTCTCAACCACTCTCACATAAGGTATGCTCTAACTGTTTCTCCTACTATTTATGTTTCGCACATCACACAGTTCTGGCAGAATTCATCTATCTTGACACGTGATGATGGAAACTTAGAAATTCATACTAAAGTAGATGGCATTAAATTTGTTGTTACCGAGTCTATACTTAGGAGACATCTTAAATTAAATGACTCAGATGGTATCGACACCATGCTAAATACTGAAATTTGGGAAGAACTTGAAAAAATGGGGTATAATACATCTGAACATAAATTGACTTTTCAAAAGGCATGTTTTTCACCCCAATGGAGATTTTTGATACATACTCTTCTATTATGTTTAAGTAATAAAAAGACTACTTGGGAACAATTCAGTAGCAATATTGCTATTGCTCTCATTTGCTTGTCTACAAACAGAGTTTTTAACTGGTCAAAATATATTTTTGAGGGTATGGCATCAAATGTTGATAGTAAAACAAAGTTTTTAATGTATCCCAGGTTTGTTCAAACAATTTTGAATAAAAAGAAAAACCTGCTTACAGAACCAACTGAAATTTTTCCTACGCCTAGTCTACAATCAAAGGTTTTTCAAAATATGACTATGGCTAGTAAACATTTTCAAGGGGAACCAGTTCCATTATTTCCTCAAATGATTCAAACTGAGTTGGGTGAAGGTTCAGCAGTTCCAACTGATCCCCATCACACATCCACTCAAGACTTTGAAACAACCTAACAACCACCCATCACTTATAGGAGAAGGTCTAAACCTAGTCTAACTAGGGTTGTGACTGCATCCTTGCCCAAAGATTCACCTCTCATAGCAGGTAACACAGCTAGAAGTGATGAGGGTAGTTCTTCACAAACTGAATTGACGGCTTTATGTACCAAGTTAGTAGCCCAGGTTGACAATTTGGAGAAGGAGCTAAAGCAAACCAAGGAGGAATTTAAAGCTCAAAAGGAGATTTTTGCCAAAGTCTCTACAAAGTTAACCAAAAGGGTGAAGCAGCTTGAAGAACAGTTGAAGAGAAAGAGGGCAAGAGTGATAGTGGATGATGATTCTGATGATGATGATTTAGATGGTTCGGACGGGGATGATGAAAATTCTTCCAAACAGGGGAGGAAGTTTGGTAAAGAAAGGAAATTTGAAGATAGATCAGGATCTCAGGGGAGGTATGAAGAAAGTTCTGAACAAGATCAAGTTTTTGATAAAGGTTCAGGTTCTGGTAATATTCTTGAAGATTCAGCTGAAGCAGTTCAATATGAGGAAGCAGTTCAAACTGCTGAGACAGAGCAAGTAACAGTTCAAACTGCTGAGTCAGAACAACAAGCAGTTCCAACAGAAGAAACTTCTGCTGAACAAGAATATGAAAGGAGAAGAGCAAATAAAGGAAAGAAACCTATGACATATGAAGAAGTGGTTGCTGTTCAAGAACTTGAACGACTTAAAAGGTTGAAACCAAAAACTAAAGAACAGATTGATCATGATGCAGAGGTTGCAAGGCTAATGTTAGAAGAAGATTTGGCTGATAAGGAAGCTGAAAAGGAAGCTAAACAAGCCCAGATGGATCATGATGAAGAATTTGCAAGGAAATTGGTTGCTGATGACATAAGGAATATATCTGAATTCATGGAAAGAAAAAGATCATATGAAGTTGATGTATAAGAATTCAATGAACAGTTGCAATATTTTCTAGATTCTGATGTAATGGTAAGAGTACAAGCTTCTATGGTTCTTAGAGATCAAGAGTTAAATGAAGATGAGAAGACAGAGCAGCTTAAGGAATTTATACTCAAGAAGAATGGAGTTAAAAAGTGGGAAGATCTGATTTATAGAATAAGAGAAAGCCAGAAGTCTGGGTACAAGACTAAGTTACCTACAAAGAAGGAACTTGTTGAGGATATGAAGCATTATCTGAAGAACTCAGCAAATTATTTAATGAAAGATTTCAAGGGAAAGTCTTATGCTATTATTGAAAAAGAATTCTGTGAAACTTATGTTATTTTGAATTCTCCAAAAAGAAGTGTCAAAACAGGTAAGAAGAGGGAAGCAGAATCTATAGAATCAGAAGTTGTTAAGAAACAAAAGTGTGATGAAGAAGGATTAACTGATGAGAAGATTAAAAGCATGATGGTGATTATTCCAGAGTATTCTTACATTAAACCTTTGCAGGTCAAACATCCTATAATTGACTGGGAAGTGTTTACTGATGGTAGAATGAAGGGTTGGAAGATTATCAGGTTAGGAGATATTTCTGAAAGATATAAGTTGTTTGAAGATTTACTTAAAGGTTTTGACAGAGAAGATCTAAATCAACTTTGGAGTTTAGTAAAAGAGAAGTTCAGAGATATTGATCCAGTTGAAGATAAAGACAAAGAACTATGGGTACAATTGAAGAGATTTTATGAACCAGATGGTGGAGAATCGATTTGGAGATTTCAAGCTCAAGTCAAGGATATCTCTTGGAAGTTATTTGGTACATGTGGAGTACACAGAGTATCTACAAAGGATGGAGTAGAGATATATATGCTGGTTGAAAAGAATTATCCACTCAGACCAGGTGTTTTGACTATGCTGGTATTTGCTAAACTGGAAGCTAATGAAGAGTCTGAGATGGCTAATATGCTGGTAACGAAGATATTCAACCTTGCACAAGAAGTAAAAATCTAAGAGATTTGCTTGATGGGTATTTGAAAGAATTTTCAGCATTAAGAAGAAGAAGCTTAATTTGAAGAAACTTAATGATTGGGAGGAAATCATAAGTTTAGGGGAGGATTGTTAGGAATTAAGCTTAAACAGTTAAGACTGTTGGAGGAAACAGTTAGAACTGTTGAAGGAAGAAGTTAAGACTGCTGAAGGAGTATTGAAGACAAGAGCAGTTAAGACTGCTGAGTATAGAAGTTCAGACGATTTATGATTTATTGTAAAGTAGATAATTATGGAAAATATATTGTGTATATCGTATAAGAATAGATTGATAGTTATCTTGTACAGGAATCCTTGGTCTATAAAAGGATTGCCTAGGTTAAGGTTTAAGATATACAAAAACGATAGAAAGAGAAGTGAGTTTATACGTATTATTAAGATTCAAGGTTGTAAACCCTAGTGATAGGAAGATCACTCGTATTATTATTCTAATAATATTGAATCGTTAAAGGTTATTCATTCTGTGTTTCTTTGTTTATTCAATTCATACAAAACACACAAGATCTTCTAAGTGCTAGCTAGTAAATTCCGCGTGCTAGACTAAGTATAATTCTTCGTATCACATCTAACACAAGGAGTGTGTGTAGATCCGGTCATAAACTCCCGACAATTTTTTTGTGGCGTTGAAAAAAACTTCAAGTAATCGGGTTAGTTTTTCAATAGTATCCCAATTTTCTGATTCAAATGGAACAACCCTACCCTTTTGTGCCAACAAGTCATGAAAATATTGTAAAGTCACCTTTTGTTTTATACCACTTAGAAACATAAGATAAGTGGAATTCCATCTTGTATCACAATCTAAATTAGGTGACAACCAATGTTTCCCCGCATCAACACACATCCTAACGTATCTATTATACATATTAGTACCCTTTTTGAAAATATCGTGCAACATTTGTTTAAAACGATCTTTCATTTGACGCATTATGGGTTCGGCTAATCCCGCTTGCACAGCCAAGTTAATGATGTGTGCAACACATCGAGAATGATAAAATTCACCACTTAAAGGTGGCTCGTATTCCAATTTTAGTCTACCGAATGCAGCGGTGTTGTTACTAGCATTATCCAACGTAATTGAAAAAACTTTTTGTTGCAAGTGAAATTTGTTAAACACTTTTCTCAACATTCTAAATAAAGCAACTCCCGTGTGAGGAACCGGAAACTCTTCAAATGATATGACCCACTTCATCATTTGCCAATTTTCGGGATCAACCCAATGTGCAGTAACACAAAGGTACGAATATGGCGAACCATGAGGAGCAGACCAAACATCCATTGTTATGTTAACACAAGCATCTAAAATTTTTTTTTTTAAATTAATTCTTGTTTGGCCGTTTTCCACATTTTCATAGCATCGCGTTTTAGAGTCATACGACTTACATGATTGTACATTGGTTGGACATGATTCTGCATCACTTCGGTCGTATCTTCGTCGTCCCAATGGTTGAACGGTAAACCTCGTTTAATCACCAACCCGGCAAATTGTTGACGAACTACTTCATAATCGTATACAAAAATACTCCCGTCCCGAGACATAGACGATTGACCCGCTTCCGGCACCTTTTTGAGTGCCTTGCAGTACTTCATGTTGATATGAGACCTCAACGTCGAGTTGGAACCGGCAGACATTAAACTCAAGCAATGCTTACATTGAGCCTTTTTCTTTCCATCCGACATTAGGACGTAGTTGAAATTATCCCAAGGATCTTTTACACGATCGTGGGCTAAAACTTTGACAATCGTAGGTTCACTTGATGAACCAGCTTCGGTGGTGTTGGTGGTGGGGGTGGTGTTTGAGGAACCGGCCATTAGTGATTAGTGAAAGAAATACTTTCGGTTTTGATTTTTTAGTGTGTATTTTGCTAATAGAAATGTTGTAAATAAACCACAACACAACCCATCTATTTATACTAAACCACAAATGACAAAGTGGTAATTTTAGACAAATAATAAAAAAATCCCCCCCCCCCCCCCCGCTCCTTCCCGCTCTCCTGCCCTCAATTTAAATTCAAAATTTTGAAATTCAAAAATTTTAAAAAAAAAAAAGTAAAAACCGGTTCTAAACCGGTCCATGCTCGATTTATCCAAACCAGCGGTTCCCAAAAAAAGGGGACCGGTTATAGTCAAAACCGGTTTTGACCGGTTCAGCTTTTCGGTTTGTCTTCAGATGCGGTTCGATTAACCGATTCGTATGTTCATCTCTATAGCATATATGTTCTTAAAAAGGATTTCACTTATAATCAGGTTAGTTTTCTTGGTATGATTGCATCGTTAAGTTTTTTTTATAATTCGTACTTTTTGCAATACTTAATTACTTTGGTTGACACATGTTCGACATAAGCAACTACAGTGGTTTTTGTTATTAGTCAAATGTTGGTTGACACATGTTTGACATAAGCAACTAGTTTTTGTTATTAGTCAGTGCGTTAACAAAAAGGTAAACTAAATTATGACCGAAATTGATTTGCACAATCATGTTTTTTATTGGGACACTCTATTCTATGTATTATATAATTATACAATGTTTACAGTATGCTTTGACTGCTTGTACAATTAAGTGTCTCAATCAAAATAAAGAGTTTGCAAATTACTTCCCTACAAATATACCAAAAAGGCAAAAACTTAAATGTAGATTCTTTAGAGTTGATCTGAGTTAATTATTCTGACACCGAGTAACTTATAGCAATATAAGAAAAATTGTAATTGTATGTTCAATTTAATCGCATTTGAAAACCTTTTTAGCTTTAAATTAAGGTTTTAGAAGCTTAATTTAATTCTTCTTTTTAGATTAGTTTAGTATAAATGCTGCTTATACCTTTATTTTACTGTTATTTTTAAGTGGGGAAAGTAAAAAATTTGCACATAACTAAAATATTAGTCTACTGTTGGGGCTTTATGAAGATATTGTGTTCAGAAAATACTTCAAGAATTAACAATATATTAAAACGTCAGAATTCTTCTACAGTACTCGCTACAGTGCTTTGCTACAGTACTCGCTACAGTGCTTTGCTACAGTACTCGCTACAGTACTCGCTACAGTGCTCGCTACAGTGAAAGGCCGGAATTTACAGCCCAGCCCAGTCCATTCCCCCCCCCCCTCCCCCCTTCTCCAGAATATTCCAGCCTCCTCCACCTGAACAAATAAACCCACATCCTTTCCGAATCCCCCCCTTTTACGCAGACAAATGAACAAAACAAATATATACAAAAAATAATCTTCAAATAAATGATAATTTATAATCAACTTCTGATGACAGCAGCAGTTCACGGTGGCGTCACCATAGGCAGCTCAGCCAGCGACATCCCATTTTGGCAGTGGTGCCGTGTTGCAAGCAGCGGGACTACAAATAAAATACAAAAAAATTAGATCTAAGAAAAAAAAAATCATGTATCTAAAAATAATAGTATAGATTTACACAAAAAAACAATAAATATAAAAAAAAAACTGTGCATGAACTTCTAATTAGTGAATACTCTTTTGTTTCTCTTATGTCTTACCCAAAAAAAAAAAAAAAAATAGTGCATTACAGGACCAACAATCAGTTATATACTCGGTGAGTCACCGAGTCAAGACCGAGTCGGCGACGAGTCGTGACCGAGTCATGGCTAAAACAATAGATCCACACGGTTTACGAGTTTTAAAACAGTTTCACAAAAGCGGAGCGTGAAGGGACTTACCGTCGAGAAGAGAGGAGAGGGGCTGAGGTGGCGTCGGTGGTGGTCTACGGTGAAGCTGTGGTGGCGGTGACGCAGTTGTAGGGCGCGTCGACGCTCGAAACCTTCAAGAGACAAAGAAAATGGACCGATCTATTAGTTTGGATGATAAAAAAAACTCGCCGGAAAATTTGGCCGGAAAAGTTTTCCGGCGACGGTGGGTGGTGTTTGTCGCCGGCGAGAGGTAGAAAAGAGAGAGAGAGAGAGAGTGAAGAGTTATTTGTGTGTGAAAAATGAGGAAAACATAAAAAATGAATGCTTATATATGAAAGGAGGGACCAAAGGTGGGCAAAAGGAAAAGTGTAAGGGTGAGAATGAAAAGGTGGGGAGGAGGGACTAAAACTGACAACATGATTAAACTTTTGATAAAAACACTACGGGAATCGTTTGATATACCAAACGGACTCGAAAAATTACGAAACTTGCGTCGTTGTTTCCAAAATGATTTTTCCAATAAAATCAACTATAAATATGCAAAACTTTATCGAAATCAATTTATTTGCCAAATTCGGTTCGTTTCATGTCATTTCAAGTTTACATCAAACACAAACTTCCAGGAGCAACGCGCATGTTTACTGTTATTCAAATAAATTAGAACCAAGTCACGCATAGCGAATCAAACATGTTTGAATATATGTTAGTATTTTGTGTGAAAACACATAAAAATGAAGGAATATACCATAGCGCAGATGGAAATGTAATGCAAATTTCAGATGGTTAAAGTACTTCTTTAGCAAAACACCCGTCGCAACGCACGGGCTTCCATACTCGAAGAATTAACAATAATGATGGGTTTTTGGGTACGATGGGTTTGATGGGTTTTATGTTATGTTTAGTATACTAATAAAATCAAGAAACATAACTCGATTTGGTTTTATATTACTAATTTCTAGGGCTGTAAACGAACTGAACGTTCAGTGAATATTTCATGAACCGTTCGGTAAAAAGTTCGTTTATTTATTAAATGAACGAACATGAACAATATTTTATGTTCGTTTAGTTAAATGAACGAACATGAACAAAAGTCGCGTCCGTTCATTTATGTTCATGAACGTCCGATTATGCGTTCATTTATTTTCATTTATTTATTTATGTTCGTATATCATATCTTTTAATTGTATAATTTTAAAATTGGTTTGTTTAAACAAAACAACATTTATAAAACAATATATTGTATATAATTTAATAAAGTTTATATTTGTTTGTCTATGTCCATTCATGTTCGATCGTTTATGTTCGTTTAGCGTTCGTTTAGTATCTTGATGAACGAACATAAACGAACATGAACAACTCATTTTCTTAATAAACAAACATGAACAAGAAAATCCGTCTGTTTAAGCGTTCGTGTCCGCTTATTTGTCCGGTTAAAATTAAACGAACGAACATGAACAAGGCTTCGTTCGTGTTCGTCCGGTTCATTTACAGCCCTACTAATTTCTATTGTATTTGATTTGGTGGTTATTTGGTGGATATAAAGAAAATGAGTGGCCGGAGCCTTGATCGGTGGAAGAGGCGGTGGTGGATGTGTAGTGGAGTGGCAGGAATCTAGAAATTTGAATTTTGGGAAATCAAAAATAAATGTAAATCAAGAACACAATCAAAGCAGGAAGATAACAAGGGTATTTTATTCAATTTACATGAAAAAGTAGCGACATTGCTCACAATTTGAAAGTATTAGCGATCCTAATGATTAATAAATGTTACGTATTTCAGTAAATCTCAGAAAATATGTTACTTGTTTTCATCTTTTACACATGCACTTATTTCTGAGCACTCTCACCGCACATACTTGCCGGTGGTCTTCCTGAAAGCAGTCTCCTTACTCTCGGATCTATCCTGACGTAGGGGTAATATCTGTTTACACTCTATCTTCTAATATCCGTCCCGGCAGGATTGGGTATGTTGTTGTTGTTATACCCTTCTAGAGATGAGTAACAACATGCATTCTTATACTTAACAAGTAGACAAGAAGAAAATAACTGGTAAATTACGATCATGATCAAATTTCACTCTGATTTACTACTTTTTTTTATAAGAACAAAAAAGAAAGAACAAATACTCATTTTTAACTTCTTTATTTTTAAGTTTTGAAAGGTGGTCGAGTTGTTAAAACTAGACGAGTAGCCGTGCATAGCAACGAGACTTTATATCAGCAAATAATTTTAATAGTTGGGATATTTTGGTTAAATGTTTCGAGTAACGTTTATGCATACAACGTAAAATGATCAAAAAGTAATTGAAAATTTTTTAACATATTATAATTCAACAGAAATTGAAACATGACAACAATTAATTGAAACATTTATCATCTGTGAAAACTAGAAGAGGGGGGGGGGGGTTGAATAGTTTTACGCCTTTTTAATTTTATTATGAAAACTTTGTTTACTTTTAAAAACTTATATTCGAATTTATGTGAACACAACTCTTGAACAATATGAACAAATATAAGTAAATCTAAATAAACAATGCAAGTAAAGTAATGAAATGAAAAGAAAGATAGAGATGGAAAGATCTAACCGCTAGACAAAGATTTATAGTGGTTCGGCTACAAGGACACCTTCCTTGCCCTACTCCACTCCCCGAGCACCTAACTCGAGAGTTTTCTTCACTATGTCAACAAGCTCCTTTATGGCGGAGAAAACCTTACACAACTTTTGCTTACACCGGTTTAACGACACAAAGCTAGATGTCGGGTTCTAATCGTAGCTAGAACCAATCTCACAACTTCTACACAACTTCTTCACAACTTATTCACAACGGCTTCACGACTTCTTCACAACTTCTTCACGACTTATTCACAACTTCTTCACACCGGCTTCACAACTACTTCACAACCTAGCACTACTTATGTACTCTTCTACTTCTTTACACCTTCACTACTTACACACCTTAACTTCTTCACAACTTCACTACTTACACACTAATCTAGCCTAAGCAATTATACTCACACCTATCTAACAAATATACACAACTTATACAAAAATGAATGAATGATTATATAAACAACTTAGGTAGCAAGATGATACTAAGTTGCAATACTTCTTCTCTAGTTGTTGAAGGAGTATTCTTCTTTTGCACTTGAATGGTAGAAGCTTGGATCACTTGGAAACCAATGCTTAAGAATATATGATCAAAGGGTTTAGAAAGGATTTCGAAGGATAAGAAGAGATTTAGAACAGAAGGTTTAGGGGTGCAAAAGGTGAGGAAAAAGTCCAGAGATGAACCAGTATTTATAGACAAATCTGAGGACCTAGAGGAGCGGGGCGGTCCCCTTAAAATTAAGAGGGCCGCCTAGTAAAATTAAGGGGGCCGCCCTACCCGAACGTTGCTCAGATTTGTCTTTTTGTGGGGAAGGTTTTTCTGGAATATTTTTGCCATTTTTGGTTGAAAATTTGAATTCATAAATTTATAATGGATTAAACATTTTTATTAAATACCAAAAATGATTTTCTAAAAGATATAAAATGTTTGTGACATTTTATAAAAATTCTAGTGATTAAGAAAATGTTCCTTTGATCATATAAAGCATTAAGCATTTGTTTATTCATACCTTAAGTGATTAAGTTGTAGAAATGAATATTTACAACTAAATACTTGTTTATTTAATAAGCTTATGTTTAATGAGTTTACTTTTCGTGATTATCAATACATAGAGATATCAAGAAGTAATGATAATGTTTTTAGGAATTATTTATATCAACAATCTCCCCCTTTTTGATGATTACAAAACTTAAACTCATTAAATCCAAAAGTTTATTTTTGAACAAGTATTTAGTGAGTTTATATTCACTTCTTCCCCTTTTTGTAGAATCAAAAAGGTTATGCCGACAAGTTTTAGATACAAAAATTGTTGGAACGAGAACTCCCCCTCGATGTGTGCTCCCCCTCGTTTGAGGGCATCAAGAAATCGAGATATGGAATACTTGCAAGAAAAATATTAGAAGCACAAGCATACATAGCAAAATTTGGAATATAAAAACAACAATCATGGCAAACAACAATCATGGCAAACAAATATTAAGAACACATAGTAAGACATTCATTAAATCAAAATGATTATGTGAAACATTTATTATGTTTAAAACATACAACAAGTAAAAAGGTCCTAATTTGCCAAAGAGAGTTATCGAACTTGCTTGCAACACAAGAGCTTGAATTATTTTATTTGATGGTAGAGTGTTTGGGATGAAAGTGGTTGAGTGAGGGTAAGGATGTTTGATTAATAGAGGTATATTTTGGGAGGTGGAGAGTTTGGAGGTGGAGAGTTTGGAGCGGAATCGGTTGATTGAGGGTTAGAGTGTTGTGCTAGTGGAAGTGTTGGATGAGATCTAGTAAGAAGTTACTCAATCCAAGTGAAATGTTTATTTAAGGCAATGATTTGTTTTTGGAGAAGGACACAACAAGGACAATAGTTGACATGATTATCAACTTGATTCAAGTTGTGGGGGTGAGGTAAGCAATTTGAGTAGGGTGGGGATGGAGGATGGGGGTTGGCCCTTGTTGCGTTGTGCAAGGTGCATAGCAAGGAGGTCATGGATTTGGTTTATCTCTTCACGGAACTTTTCCTTTTCCGTGGGAATGTGGATTTGGTCATTTGGTGGAAGTGGATGAAATTGGGGTGTGTAGTTGGAATTAAAGTTGGATGTTTGACCAATATGATGAGGGTTTTGAAAGGTTTCAATGAGGTTGGTTTAAGGTTGAGATGTGTAGTTTGGAACGAAGGTGGAGGTTGAGGTTATTTTGTGATGAAGGAGGGCTAGAAGGGAGTTGATCCAATCTTGCGTTGAGTAAGGTGTAAGGAAAGAAGAGCACAAAGCTCATGGGCTTCTTTAAGTTCTTCAATGAACTTCAAGTGTTTGGAAGAAGGTTATGATGGTGGAGTGTGGTTGTTATTTGGGATGGATGTTTGGATATGCAACATAGAAGAAGCATGTGAGTTGGTGGGAGATGGTGGTGATACTCTTGGTGGAGGAGACATTTGTGAGCTTGGGTAATCATGAGTGAATGAGGATGGAGATATGGAAGAAGAGGATATTCCAAGAGTGGTGAGTGGTTTGGATGGTTCATTGGTATGTTGAATAAGATGAGAGGTGTTGTGAATGAGATTGGGATTGTTGTTTTGGGGTTGATCATGCTCTTCATATGAATCATATGAGTGAGATGAAGGTGTATTTTCGGGAGTAAAGATGGATGGTTGGTTATTATGATGAGGTTTGTGAAAGGGTTCATTGGAATGAGCTTGAGGATTGGGAGTATAATTGAGAACAAATGTGGGTGGAGGTGTTGGTTGTTTAGCCACATCATTTGTTGTGATGGACTTATTTCGGGGGTTTGGTTTTCTTCTCCAAACGGGTTTTTCGGTCATCCTTGCTGATGAACTCAAATAAGTACATTTTATTACTATCATTTATCCTATTAATTTGACTTGTTTTACTATATTATGTATGAGGATTGATACTTAATCGTTTACTTTTGTAATTCTCAGGTAAAAACAAGCATTTGGTGAAACTTGGCGATTTTGGACTAATTATGGAGCAAAACGTGCATAAAGTGAAAGTCTACTGACATGGACAAGATCAAGTCAATTCTGCTCCAGATGCACCGCATCTCACTCTCGACATGCGCCGCATCTCTATCAAGATATCACCAGATACGATCCAAGATACAAGAGGACATGCGCCGCATCTAATCATGGAGTTACGCCGCATCTTCTGGCGGTGTACGAATATTCCTGAATATTATAATCTTGGACCCCACGCGAAGTTAAGTACATGCGCCGCATCTACTTAGTAGATGCGCCGCATCTTCCCTCAGACAGAAACTATAAATACCCCGTAGACCAGACGAATTACAAGTTCCGGAAAACCTAAAACCGAAGTCCGAACAGGAGAAACAAAGGACGAATTCAGTCAAGGAGGCAGCACAAGACACACCCAAATCAAAGATACAAGAGCTGTAAGAAGGTGCTGCATGTGTTTAATTCATTAAGTAGTTTTGTTTTATTGTGTTAGCAAACTTTAATTCATCAGGATTGGTGGCTTGTGTAATGTGACAATGAAAGATTGCACTCCCTTTAATACTTGCTTTCCCATCAATTAAAGTTTATATGATGATGTCTTTGGTTACTACTTATTAGTGCATTGATAACCTCTGTGTTTATTAGTGGCTTGCGGGCATTTGACTGCGGGACATAATGTGGCTCCCACGGTTATTACTAAATTGATCACTTAGGAATAACTTTTAGACATAAGTAATCATTAAGGGTTTACTCGCCGATAAGATTAGGACCAACGAGAAAGGGTTAACTACATACACTTCATATAAAGCTATCAATAAAACAAGTGACAATCTACTTAATCATAAGGACAGCCCTCTTATTGTCTCGAGTATTTATCTGTGTACGTGTGTGCTACTTGCTGATTCGTGCCTATTGGTTTATTTTATTATTTAATTGCAAACAAACCGTGCCAGTCTCTCAGGCTGAAACCCCCTTGCGTTAGGATATTAAAATACTGATTAGAATAACGAGATAATACGTTCCACTCTTTGTGATCGACACTCTACTTACCATTATCTTCATACTGACCGGGTACACTGCTCGTTAAGTGTGTGTGTTATTGATAAGTCGGCTAAATATAAATTTAAAACTTGAGTAGGCATTAAAACTGCTAAACCGCAACGACACATCACGCGCATCAAGTTTTTTTGGCGCCGCTGCCGGGGAGTGAATTGTTATTATCTGTTAATTTAATTAGTATTTTAATTAGGTTTTTCTTTTTTATTAGATTAATTGCATCATTGTACTATTTTGCATATTTGTTGTATTGTGTGTTAATTGTTTTCTTTTATTTTTGTGTGTTTATTTTCGTTTGTGTGTTTAATTTTTGTTTTTATTTTTCGTATTTTTTCTGTTCTGCTATCGTTGTACTGTGCTAAATCAAACGATACAGCGCATCTGATCTCTCAGATACGGCGTATTGCGTTTAATTTTTTTTAATACAACGCGTTTAATTAATTCGATACGACGCATCTTTTCCCCAAGATACGGCGTATCTGTTTTTAATAAGAAAATTTTTCTAAGCGATAAAGTAATACGACGCATCTGCTTTTGCAGATACGGTGTATCTGTTTTTAATAAAAAAAAATTCTAAACGTTAACGCCATACGACGCATCTGCTTTCGCAGATACGGCGTATCTATTATTTTAATTAAAAACAGTTTGCGAATTATTAAACAGATACGGCGAATCGATCTCTATCGATACGGCGCATCTTACTGAATCAAAAATCTTTTATTTTTAAACGTAACGAAAATACGGCGCATTAACTTTCGTTAATACGACGCATTTAATTTTAATTAGATAAGCTGATTTTTGATTAATTAATTCGATACGGCGCATTCTTAAATTCTAAAGCGGCGTATCTATTTACTGGATAAAGTCTGATTTAATTTTAACGTATTAAGATACAGCGTATCCTACTTTTTGGATACGGCGCATCGTCTGCAGATATCAGTAACTTTAATTTTTCGTATTCCGTTTTCGTTGTTGATTTTCTGATATATTACTTTCTTGGGCATACCCTACTGATGCTTTCGTGATTATTTCAGAAGAAAAATGGAAGGATACGGAGAACTGCTTGACTTCTACTTCGAAGCCAATTTTATGAATGAAGTATTAGTGCATGATAAATCACTCGAACGTTACGATGGGGACTACATTGAACTTAATGACCTTAATGGACCATTGGAATCCAATGACCTGTTCATGGATGATGCTGAATCTGAGTTAGAAGAAGGAGAAATTGTGGATAGTCCAAAAGTCAACGTTATTAATACTAGGAATTACGATGAATTTGAGGGATATGATGGTTCTTGGGATTATGGTAGAAGGATCCACGCCAATTGTGCTTACAATTTGCAATTCCCATGCATGATTGGATACAAATGTATTGACGCCAATTTCTTTCCTATTTTGCCGATCAATGTTATGTCAAGAAGCTTTTACAATTCTATTATGAGAAATAAAGTGGAGTGTAGGGGAAAGAATGTAGTTGGAGCCTTCATTAATGTCCCGATCTTCGTTGGACGCTTTACTATTGTTACTGAGTTCGCCGTTGTTGAAGACATGAATGCCTATCGTGACAGCAGTATGGGCGACGTGATTGTTGGAAAACCATTTTGTAGGGAGATCACTATTAATGCAAAGCGATTTGAAGGAAAGATCACCTTTCAATGTGGAAGCGACGTTATCACTTATATGATGCCCCGAACTCACCCTGGATTTAAACATGCTACTAATAGGGTCTGCTACAAATTCTCTCCATTCCTTTTTATTAGTAATGATGACATGAAGAGAGGGATTGAATACCCGTATCAGATGATGGAAGGATTCTATAAAGGAGTTTTGAACTTGGGACCTGAATATATACGTGACGAATTAGTTGCTAAGTGGATCCTACGCGGCAATGTAGGAGTCAATGATCGATATTAAAGAGCTGAACGTGAGTCTAACTTGAAGACTCTGGAATAAAGACAAGTGCTTACCGGGAGACAACCCGGAGAATTTTTATTATTCTGTTTTCTGTGTCGAGTCAGTCAGGCCCGCATGAGGATACGGCGCATCTCAATTCTGAGATGCGACGCATCTCCTGCAATGGTCATATCTTATTTTATTTTTCTGCATTTTTATTTTCGACTTTAAAACTATTTATCAGTTTATTTTAATGCGGCGCATCCCTGGTTAAGGATGCGGCGCATCTTTATTCTGATCCGTATTAATTCCAGGCTCAATACGGCGTATCTTCTTCAATAAGATACGGCGCATCGACTGACCTGATGATTTTCAGTTTTAATTTTTAAGTTTTATTTTTCCTAACTACTAATGTATTATGCAAAGCTTGAACCTTTCTTATCTTAGGTGTGTTTTAAAGTGTTGGTGGTATTATAGTTTCCTGGATTTCCTGTGGATACATCAAGTATGAAGCTTTAACGTTCTAATCCACAAGAAGTTGATTTTTGCTCTTATACTAATGGAGGATCATACCGAGCAAATCTCAGGGGAGTTTTTCTGTTCTAATTCTTTTAATTTCCAGTTTTTAACCTTTTATACAAACAACGAGGACGTTGTTTAACTTAAGTGGGGGGATTGGAGAATTAGAACACTTAACAATTACTTGTCCTAAACTTTTTCAAAAATTATGCTTAAAATGTGCTTAATATATCAAACTTAAAAAAAAATTTTAGCATGTTTTTGTTTAAGATCTAAGTTGCATAACTGCACACATGACGTTATTTTCAAAAATTGTGATTTTCCAAAATTCACAAATCTATGAGTGTGCCGGTGACTTGTAAACTTTAGAACTTGGCTTGTATACTATTCGAGACCACCATAATGAGTATTATTTATATAATTGGAATGACTTGTCTAAATTGGTAAAATTCTAGGATTACACCCAAATAGCCTATTATTTGTTATGTGTTATTAACTAACTACACTGGTTAGTTAACCCCCGTATAAACCTTTTGTTACTCTCATTTTTAGAGTAAGATACCCCTAGAAAAACACTCAGAGCCATTCCTTTCGTTTCTTACACCTATGTTTAAAATGTTTTGTTACACCCTTACACCTTAGCCTACCCTGTAGATTAGAATCCGTGGTTGGTTGATTGCTATAGGCAAAGTGTGTTTCCTTACATTACCTGTGTTCGCGTGCGTAATTCATTATCTATGGTTAGGTCGGGAAATTGCACAATGCAATTGGAGTGAAAGTAAATATTATATATCTTTGAGTTTATTTTTCGTGTGTTTACTACTTTCACTATTACCATTATTTCTGAAGTATGAAAAGTATGAAAAAATTATCCGGAAAAAAAGTTGTAGTGATGTGGTGAAATTTTACACATCTATGTTAGTGGTTACTAAAATAAAAAAAAAAAAAAAAAAAAAAAAAAAAAAAAAAAAAAAATCGAAAAAATAAGAAAAGAAAAAAAAGAAAAGAAAAGTTGGATGTTTATTTTAACCAACTTATGTAAAGTTATGTAAGTGGTCGATATCACCACTATTTGTTGTACTATATCTATGGATTGAATGGGAATTGGCAGTTATGGGAACGCCAATTAAGGTTTATTCTTTGATTAAGATCTTGTTGAGTATAATTCGTGTCTACCTAAAGCGTGTGTTTCAAGTGTTAAAGCGTGAGTTATTCAATGATATGAGTCTTATTCATGGGATGGTTGGGATAGTGATTAACCACACTTAGGATTTTGATTTATTTGTTTTGTTTATTTTTCATTTTACACCAATTTATATCCCAAATGTTATCCATGCCCTTTATTATTCTTTATCCAACCGAACCTTTGATTTATTGAGATTGGGGATTTGAGCAATCTTAAGTATCGTAGTCGTGGATTCGGCTATGTATTTATGATTTTGTCGCCCTTTTTGATATATTATTATTGGTGAAGTTTGGACCTATCTTTAGCCTATTCGAGTTAAGGATTTGAGCAATTGCAAGTATCGTGTTCGTGGATTCGATCATGTATTTGTGATTTTGTCGCCTTTTCTGGAATTTGAGATCGATAGTGATTAAGAATAATTAACCCTTAAGCCTAAAAACCCTTTTTACCGCTTTAGACTTGTTACTCCTTAGCTTTAGTGGAGGAGATGTGTATACTTGCCAAGCTTATGATAGAATATTCATCGCGACTGGACAGTTAAACGATTAGATTTGCTTTTATCGACTTATTTTATTTTACTTCTAATTCGTTAAAGTGTTTAGTTGTGTGATTATGAAATGAACGAATACATGCTTAAATATAAAAATAAATCCTAACATCTTTTAGGATACATTTTCATAAAAGAAATTCTAAGGTTTACTTGGGGACAAGTAAAGTTCAAGTGGGGGGATATTTGATGAACTCAAATAAGTACATTTTATTACTATCATTTATCCTATTAATTTGACTTGTTTTACTATATTATGTATGAGGATTGATACTTAATCGTTTACTTTTGTAATTCTCAGGTAAAAACAAGCATTTGGTGAAACTTGGCGATTTTGGACTAATTATGGAGCAAAACGTGCATAAAGTGAAAGTCTACTGACATGGACAAGATCAAGTCAATTCTGCTCCAGATGCGCCGCATCTCACTCTCGACATGCGCCGCATCTCTATCAAGATATCACCAGATACGATCCAAGATACAAGAGGACATGCGCCGCATCTAATCATGGAGTTACGCCGCATCTTCTGGCGGTGTACGAATATTCCTGAATATTATAATCTTGGACCCCACGCGAAGTTAAGTACATGCGCCGCATCTACTTAGTAGATGCGCCGCATCTTCCCTCAGACAGAAACTATAAATACCCCGTAGACCAGACGAATTACAAGTTCCGGAAAACCTAAAACCGAAGTTCGAACAGGAGAAACAAAGGACGAATTCAGCCAAATCAAAGATACAAGAGCTGTAAGAAGGTGCTGCATGTGTTTAATTCATTAAGTAGTTTTGTTTTATTGTGTTAGCAAACTTTAATTCATCAGGATTGGTGGCTTGTGTAATGTGACAACGAAAGATTGCACTCCCTTTAATACTTGCTTTCCCATCAATTAAAGTTTATATGTTGATGTCTTTGGTTACTACTTATTAGTGCATTGATAACCTCTGTGTTTATTAGTGGCTTGCGGGCATTTGACTGCGGGACATAATGTGGCTCCCACGGTTATTACTAAATTGATCACTTAGGAATAACTTTTAGACATAAGTAATCATTAAGGGTTTACTCGCCGATAAGATTAGGACCAACGAGAAAGGGTTAACTACATACACTTCATATAAAGCTATCAATAAAACAAGTGACAATCTACTTAATCATAAGGACAGCCCTCTTATTGTCTCGAGTATTTATCTGTGTACGTGTGTGCTACTTGCTGATTCGTGCCTATTGGTTTATTTTATTATTTAATTGCAAACAAACCGTGCCAGTCTCTCAGGCTGAAACCCCCTTGCGTTAGGATATTAAAATACTGATTAGAATAACGAGATAATACGTTCCACTCTTAGTGATCGACACTCTACTTACCATTATCTTCATACTGACCGGGTACACTGCTCGTTAAGTGTGTGTGTTATTGATAAGTCGGCTAAATATAAATTTAAAACTTGAGTAGGCATTAAAACTGCTAAACCGCAACGACACATCACGCGCATCACTTGCTAACCTTGAGGATTTTGGCTTTGGTTTGATGGGAGATGGCATGATGAGATAATGGAAGATTATGAGGAATGGGAGTGTTTATAGTGTAGGATTGATGGGATTAAGGAATGGATGAAATTTGTTGGATGGATTGGAAGTGAATTTTGGGAAGTGTAGGATGAAATGGGCTAAAAAGTAGAAAAGGAGACAGCACTTTCGACCATCAGATGGCCGGTCCCCTTAAACATTAAGAGGGACGCCTTATGATTTAAGGGGGCCGCCCATCTGTAGGTTCCCAGATTACTAGAAATGGGTTTTTGGCAGAAATTTGTAGAAAGGGTTGTGTTTTTTGGTTTAGTTTCAAGCAAGTCCAACTCTTTGAGGGAATTAAGCGTGTAATAGATATTTATGCAAAACATGTTAATTAAAGATGTTAAACAATCAAGTAATTTCATCTAGCATGTAAACATACTAAATCAAAGCAAGTAATATATATGGACTAGGAAGTAATAAACTACACCAAGTATTTTCTTAATTATATGTAAGTGGGAAGATTAATGAACTATTTGAGGGATCCTAATGTGTGCCTATGTGCAATAAATGGGAACTTAAGATAGCATGGACTTCTAGACTTGTTACAAACAAAATCTTAATAGAAAAACCATGGTCCACTTGATTTGACTTAGTTCACTTATAAATGTCATGTACATAAATATAGATGACAAATATGAGATCACCATGCATGATTTAAAGAAATGTTTTTAGCATTATTCAACAATGTTTGAAAGTGGGTTTTTATGTAGATGTGAAAGTTATTTGAATAAAATATATTGGGTTTTATTTTAAAATGTGTTTAAAAAAAATTCCCAATCTTTGACTTTGATCGAAACAGAATTATGGACATAGATTAAGAAGAAAAATGAGATAGTAAAACATGTTAATAGAAAAGTGAAATAGTCAAAAAAAATCATTTTTCCAAAATGTGAAGTTTCTGTATATTTTTAAAGATACTAGATTTTTGACAACAAATACCATTAATCATAGATTTTAAAAAAATGTTGTAAAAGATCTCATGCTCAAGGGAATTGGTTAAGGCTATTGTCACATGCTACCCTTTTCTACATATCCTATGGTCATAAGGAAGTGATGATGAAATTCTATATGTTTGATGCGAGAGTGTTGAATGGGTATAACCTAACATCTATAGCTCCTTTGTTGTCGCACACTTATCTAACTTGATGCCATATTCTACAAGAGCTTGTTTCATCCATAGTTTTCTAACGCGAGAAATCTGATCTTACTTCTATGTTAACGATTAATCCACTTAACTCATTTCACTTCATCACCATAAGTTTTCTAATAGTGGACATAGAAGATTTTCATTTTAAATTTGAGAAAGCTAAATGAGTTTGACAGAGAATACATCATTTAATACTTAGGGGGCTAACAAAAGGGTTTCTAGTTTATTAAATCATAAAATGGATATAACTAAAAGTGTAAATGCAATGCAACCTATCAAACTAAGCATATCCTAAGGCAATGATTAATAAGACTATATGTATGAATTAACTACTCATGAAATTTAAAAAGAGAACGTACCTTATGTCCAGCTTTTCTTCAAATACTTCAAGGTGATATATTGACTTATAGAAGCCAATCATAGAAGAGATACCGATTTCCCGACGAGTTGACAATTTAGCCACTTGGTCCCCATTGTCTAATTGGTCCAAAGTTGTTTGAACCAAACATGGTTTGCAATTGACTAGGATGCATATATGGTGGAAGTATTCCCCAAGGATTGAAGCTTGGTGGATTTGAATAATTCCACATTGGGTAACTATTATTATTATGGAGGTTTTGTCAATTTTGGTTTCTTCTAGGTTGAGGAGTTTTAGGCCGAGGGTGAGGATTATTTGGTCTTCTTAGGGGAGGTGTTTTTTTATCTAAATTTCGGTTTAGGGGATTCTTCTTTGGTTTTTAAAGATGGTTTACAAAAACTTTTTACTTCCTCATCACTCGCAATAGGTATTTTTCTATCTTTTATAAGTATATACTTAGGTTTTGACTCTAAAGGTTTTTGTTTACTAGATTGACATTCAAACTTTACATTTTTATTTTCACTAGTTGAAACATTATTTGAGTTGAATCCTAGACCGGTTTTATCTCCCAAAGTTCTTTGAACACTTATTATTTTCTTAAGTGAGTTACTATTATTTTTAAACTTGTCAAGTTTGGAAATTTCATCATTAAGTTTTTCGTTTTCATTTTTGACCTCTAGACATGTTTTACATTCTATAACAACTTCTTTTCCTTTTTCTAAATGTTGTAGTTTAATTTTTAATTCGAGTACTTCATTTTCTAATCGATTATTAATATGTTTTAGTGATTTATTTTTAGCCATGACTTTTTGACCTAATTTTCATAACCTATTATATTCATTATCTAGGTCTTTTTCGTCTAATGATTGATTTTTGTCACTAAAGTATTCGGTTTTGGAAAGTACCTCATTTGATGTCTTTGCCATAAGAAATTTTTCGTCGTTTGCTTTGTCCGCTTCGTCTTTGTCGCTATCACTCCATGCTCCACTAACAAGGGCGCTTTGGTAATCATAACCCGGTGGCTTTGGACATTCGCCAATGAGATGGTTTGGGCTTCCACATCTAAAGCACTTTCTTTTCCCGTAGTTATCATTCCTATTTCTTTGAAGCGATCTTCTTTCATCTCGTGGTTGTCTTGTGAATCTTCCTCGTCTCTTTAGAAATTTCTTGAACTCTCTTACGGCCATTGCATATTCTTCGTCATTACTTTCGGAGGTTGAGCTATCCTCTTCACTAGATTCCTTCCTAGCTTTCAATGAAATTGACTTGCTTTGCTCTCTTTTTCCTTTGACCATCTCGGAGTCTTTCTTTATTATTGCTTCGTAGACTTTCAAGTTGCCGATCAACTCGTCAAGTTGAAGAGTTGACAAGTTCTTCGATTCTTCAATCGCCGTAACTTTAGCCCGCCATTTTGGATGAAGAGCCCTAAGAAATTTTCTAACAAAATTCTTACTAGAAAAACTCTCATCAAGTGCTTTTAAACTTGTGATGATAGTGTTAAACCTAGCAAAAGCATTATCTATTGATTCCTCTTCCAGAATCGTAAATTGTTCATATTGTTGAACAAGAAGATCTATTTTATTATGTTTGACTTGACTATTACCTTGGTGAGTTATTAGTAAAGAGTTCCAAATTTCTTTTGCGGTTTCACACATAAAGATCCTTTCGTATTCTTTACGTGGTAACGCATTATAAATAACCATTTTTGCCTCATTATTTTTAGCAAGTTTTCTTTTTAAATCATCACTTTGTTTTTCAAAAGGTACAATTTCATCTATTTTAGTTAAAGGATTATTTTGAATAGGGGGAAAATCACCATAGGTAATAACATGCCAAAGATCAAGATCTTTTGATTTCACATAAGTTTCGAATCTATTTTTCCAATAAAGAAAACCATCACTTTCAAATAGCGGTGGTCTTTGCATAGATTGCCCTTCTAAATATTTTTCCGATTCCATAGATCGATTCAAGTTTTAAAATACAATTTATTTTAAAAATCTTGTTTGACGTGGCTCTTGATACCAATTGTGGAAAACTAGAAGGCGGGGGGGGGGGGGTTGAATAGTTTTACGCCTTTTTAATTTTATTATGAAAACTTTGTTTACTTTTAAAAACTTAAATTCGAATTTATGTGAACTCAACTCTTGAACAATATGAACAAATATAAGTAAATCTAAATAAACAATGCAAGTAAAGTAATGAAATGAAAAGAAAGATAGAGATGGAAAGATCTAACCGCTAGAAAAAGATTTATAGTGGTTCGGCTACAAGGACACCTTCCTTGCCCTACTCCACTCCCCGAGCACCTAACTCGAGAGTTTTCTTCACTATGTCAACAAGCTCCCTTATGGCGGAGAAAACCTTACACAACTTTTGCTTACACCGGTTTAACGACACAAAGCTAGATGTCGGGTTCTAATCGTAGCTAGAACCAATCTCACAACTTCTACACAACTTCTTCACAACTTATTCACAACGGCTTCACGACTTCTTCACAACTTCTTCACGACTTATTCACAACTTCTTCACACCGGCTTCACAACTACTTCACAACCTAGCACTACTTATGTACTCTTCTACTTCTTTACACCTTCACTACTTACATACCTTAACTTCTTCACAACTTCACTACTTACACACTAATCTAGCCTAAGCAATTATGCTCACACCTATCTAACAAATATACACAACTTATACAAAACTGAATGAATGATTATACAAACAACTTAGGTAGCAAGTTGATACTAAGTTGCAATACTTCTTCTCTAGTTGTTGGAGGAGTATTCTTCTTTTGCACTTGAATGGTAGAAGCTTGGATCACTTGGAAACCAATGCTTAAGAATATATGATCAAATGATTTAGAAAGGATTTGGAAGGATAAGAAGAGATTTAGAACAGAAGGTTTGGGGGTGCAAAAGTGAGGAAAAAGTCCAGAGATGAATCAGTATTTATAGGCAAATCTGAGGACCTAGAGGAGCGGGGCGGTCCCCTTAAATAGGTGGCCGGTCCCCTTAAAATTAAGGGGGCCGCCTAGTAAAATTAAGGGGGCCGCCCTACCCGAACGTTGCTCAGATTTGTCTTTTTGTGGGGATGGTTTTTCTGGAATATTTTTGCCATTTTTAGTTGAAAATTTGAATTCATAAATTTATAATGGATTAAACATTTTTATTAAATACCAAAAATGATTTTCTGAAAGATATAAAATGTTTGTGACATTTCATAAAAATTCTAGTGATTAAGAAAATGTTCCTTTGATCATATAAAGCATTAAGCATTTGTTTATTCATACCTTAAGTGATTAAGTTGTAGAAATGAATATTTACAACTAAATACTTGTTTATTTAATAAGCTTATGTTTAATGAGTTTACATTTTGTGATTATCAAAACATAGAGATATCAAGAAGTATTAATAATGTTTTTAGACATTATTTATATCAACATCATCTTCTATAAAAAAAATCTAGCTTTTTCTACAAATGATATGTTATATATTTAGTTGAAATGATAAATGTACATATTACGTATTGAATGTGATTAATAAACTTTTTAATGATAGTTATAGATAATATATTTAAAAATATGTCAAACTAAATAGTAAAATTTGTTATTTAAGCATTTAAGTTCAAATAATATTATAAACAATCAATATTACTCAAATTGTAAGTATTTTATACTTAAAAAAGGCGTACGCATACATTATAAGTAGTATAAATAAGATTTTGGATGATAATACCATTATCTTATACAAACTTTTATTAAAAATTCCATGTAACATTTATGTTAAATCTCTCGTACCATTGCATGAGAATGATCCACTCATGCATGTTAACTTCATATATCGAAGTAAAAATCAAGTGGCTTTTGTAAACGATGTGATCTTAACCGATGAACCTAGTGGTAATTTTCCAACCTCCACAGTAAACGTATCATATCGAAGAAAAATCTCGACCAACATCATTCGACTACACAATACGACCAAATCCTTACCCGCACACTGCTTATCATCCACTGTCGGATTATCAGTTTCTCGTGCATTCGACCAATAAACGTATTTTAACAACTTCTCACCATCACCAACAAATCTATCCGCGATAAAAACATCAGGATTATCAAACACTTTCGGATCCTTAGTAGCAAACGTTTGTAACCCGAAAATTGTCTCCCCTTTTTTAATCTCATATCTGGCGTCGTGGCTCTCGACTACCAAATCCTCTTTAGCTTTTGCGTATTGGTACGGAACAGGAGGTTCGATTCTAAATGCCTCGTAAACAACTGATTTCACTAACGACATTTTCTCTAAGGCAGAAAACGTGACACCACCTTCTTCTTTGACCACGGATCGAATCTCGTCCGCTAGTCGATTATGTAAACTCTCTCCCGCGGAGCCAACCCATTTTATCAAACCCGGGAACACGACTTTCATACCGCCAAAGGCGCTAAAACCAATCAAGAAAATTATATTATGACATGCTTCTTCACGACTGATTCCTGTTTTTTCCGCCTCGTCTAGTAAAGATGTGGCGGAATTATAAACAGCCTTGTAGAATTTCTTGTAACCAGATTTAGTCACGCAAAATGGTAATCGGAACGTATGGATTAAATCGTCTATGAAATTAGGCACGTATTTAAGTCCTAATGACATTATAGGCGCGAGCTGAAGAACTAACCATGTGCTTGTTATTCCTGGGCCTCTCGACTTCAGGTCCGTCTCTAAAGGAGAAACTCCTGTAAAGAGACGGAAAAAAAAGTCGAAAGCCATGTTATCACTATGAACATTGAAATCCGCCTGTAATCCGTCACTAATCTCGCCCTCGAGTTTTGAAAACATCTCGGATAAACTCGTCCTCATATAAGGAATGAATTTATCGCGAGATAAGAAAAGGAAGTTCATGCAGAATGATTTAAGTACTCGATGGTTAGGTTCGGATGGATCGAGAAAAGCACAAACACGATAACCGCCAAAAAAGGCGGTTGACGGCATGTAAGTGCCATCAAGAATGTTCCTTTTTTCTACTTTAGAAATGTCAAATAAAATAGGAAAACTCTTGGAATCAAGAACCGTAACGACTTTGGAGTTGGAAGAAATGAATGGTCCCGGTGGCATGTTGGTACGAAAAATGGTTGATTTGTATTTGGCGATACGAGTTTTGAAAAACTCGTCTTCACCTTGGTTGTAAAAGTAGTCGTATCGGTCCTTTATAGGACCGAAGAACGGAACGCCATAGTCACCAGGGATGGGTCGTAATGGAAGCATAGATTGATCTAACGAGGAAGAACTCATTGTGTACTAGTAGTTTGTTTTGATAAAATTCAGTTTAGAATGAGAGAAATAGACTAAGGTGGTTGTATTTATAATAACAATTGCATATTATTACATGCTTATTATATTCATGAAATCATGACATGATAACCATAAATCATCTCCCTTTTTAGAATCTGTTGTAGTTTAGACTTACCTAAATACGCACGGTTCCAGCTAATATTAGTAACAGATGACGCAAGTAGCCCTCCGTACAAAGCAACCTACATTATCAAAAATAAAACATAAAAAAAATAAAATATTGCCGTTGTAAATGGGTCATTAAGTTAGGGGCCGTTTGGTTCGCAGAAGGTTTTTGAATGAATTGTAATCTGTAAAGGAAATTGTAATCTGAATAAATTGTAATGTAATGAATTGAAATTGTAATATGATGTGATTGTAATACGTCAAAGGTAAAATTGCACCTGTTTCCTTAGTCGTAGGGATGGCAACGGGGCGGGCAATTTCGTTGATCATATTTACCATCCCCATCCCCGTTTCTCACTCCAATTCCCATCCCAGCCCCATCCCCATCGGGGAATCGTTTTGCATCTCCATCCCCGTCCCCAACGGGAATCGGGGATCCCCATGGGGATTCGGAGATTTTTGGCACTTATGAACTAATCAAAAATATAAACAATTGACCTATAAAATGTCTTAAAAAGTGTACATTGTACACACTTCATATAATTAAAATGTTGTTCAACTTTAAAGTATTGTATATATTCAAACATCACATATAATATAAAAATAAAGTGCATCGAATGAATGCATTTGGACAAAAGATTGGTCAGGATAATACGTAGTGCTTAACATTTCAAAATATTTGATGATTTTAATCCATTAAATGTCACATATACATACAAATATCCTTCAAGTATAATACTTGTTAATACTCAATAACATATACATATACAAGTACATTTAGTATTAATATACATAAAATTTATACATATTTGTACATTATAAAGTTCGGGGTCGGGGATTTATGTTATCCCCATCCCCGGTTTCATAATTCGGGGATTCCCCGTCTCCATCCCATCCCCGGTCAACTCGGGGATTCCCTAGTCAAATCGGGTTTGGGGATCGGGTCCCCGTCGAGTACGGGTTTTTTTGTCATCCCTAGTTAGTCGTAAACGTAATGTAATTTAAAAAAATGAATAACTAATATAATAATAATAATAATAATAATAATAATAATAATAATAATAATAATAATAATAATAATAATAATAATAATAATAATTTTTTGTAATAATAATAATAATAATAATTTTTTGTAAATATAATAATTAATAATAAATATAAATTAAAATTATAATGATAATAAAATATTTAAATATAATAATAAATTAAAATTTTAGATATAAAAAATGAATTTTTTATTATTTAATTAATAATATATATATATATATATATATATATATATATATATATATATATATATATATATATATATATATATACACATATATATATATATATGGTTCATGAAGAAAGTTCATTTTGCTAGAAAAGTGAGAAAAGTGTACAAATCACCCCTCCCCTTCCCCCTCCTTTTTTCCTGCTAACTACAGGGAACACTTTGTCACTTTTTTAATTTTTCAAGGGTATTTTTTGTAAATACACCCCCTTTCTTCCTTATCATATATATTGCCTATTTTTTTCTCATCTCTTTCTTCTTTCTCTCATCTCAGTTACTGACCCTTCTCATTCACTGACTTTCACAACCGTTCCTGTCGCTCACCACCATTCCCCATCGTTCACCACCATTCCCCACTGTTCACCATCGTTCCCCACCATTTCGTACCCAAAATGTAATCAGATTCATCATTCAAGTTTGAAAGTAAGGTTTTTTTTTACTGTTACCGTCGATTAATATGATCATATTAATCTTCGTTTGCATATATATGAACTTTATTGATCATATTTTGAATAATCTATTCATTTTTTTTTTTGGTTATTGTTTGTCTAAATATGTTATATTTTGGATTTTACTTGTGAATCTAAAAAAAAGTTGAGGAAAAATATATACAAATCATGTTTAGGAAGGCAGCACACAAGGTGTTTGATAAAATGTCTCAACGAAATTTTATAGCTGTGATGCACTAATAGTTTCCAATACATGGTTTCAGCAGTAGTTTTGGTGTTGAAATAGCATTTATAAATGTTAGGTTTACGGTTAGGATTAGGATGATTGAAATTGTATCGAAAGTCGTTGCCAAATTGGAGGCACGATACCTGTTATGGTTTTGTATAGATTTCTTTAGACATTTACACATCCATTTACATCTAAGTTGATTGGAACATATTTATATGATAATGGCTTCAATAGACTTTTTGGTGTATCATTGATACCTGCATTCAGAGTTGGATTTTTGCTTGCGCCTGGGGGAGATTATTGTTTCAAACTTTACTGTTATTATTACCTGTAGAGAGTGAGGTAATATAGCACTTATCTTTGTTCAGATCTTTTTTTACCAAACGAGGTCTTTTTTTTCCGCATGTGTAGATTAATCATTAATGCTCTTATGATGTGTTCTTGACACCAATATGGATCAATTCATTTGCACATGGATTATAGCTTGTAGGATCATATCATTATATATTAGACAGATGATAAGATCAATTCATTTTCACATGGCTTATAGCTTGTGGCCTATTTTCATACAGATGATTTGTAGGATCATATCGATCATTATATATTAGAGCGTGTTAATAGTGCCCTTCACCAAGTTAGATAACTATGTGATGCACTAATTGTTAACTAACTGGTGCCCTGAATTAGATAGTGTGGTGCCTTAATTTATAAAATGTGATGCACTTATATTTGATCCTGGAAAAGTAGTTGTAGTTTATTGTGTTGCCTTTAGAAATGAGTTTAAGACTCTTGATTACCGGTCCTTTTCAAAAAGACTCTTGACTGGAACAGATACATCCATTTTAGACATTTATTTTGTTCAATCGAAGTATCTTGTATCTTCATGGAATTGGTATATAGTTTTCATACTTAATAAACTTATTAGTAGCTTCTTTTTGCAGAATATAAATGGCTAGTAATGGGATAATTTTACTTCTTATTGGCCATCAAGAAAAAGAAAACCAGTATTTGACTGTCATTCTGTTCATCTTCATGGAAAAAGGTCCTAAGTGCCACGTGGGTGAAAGCAAAGTATATCTGGTTTAAACTGTTATATACAAGGAAGTGTGGAAATTGCAATCTTAACATTATGTAAGAGATGCCATGTGGCATTGGTAGTGATGGAATTAAATTGAATCGTAATCTTGGTATGATCGACAGCTTGGTATGATCGACGGTTTTATGTATGGACTGATGATGGATCTAGATGGTCCTGATTTTGTAAAAGATGTGAGCACAACACAGTTACTTGTGCCACGGTTGAAAAAGTTACCTATCAAGGTAAATCTTAATTAATAATTATAGTCTTTGTAATCCGTGATAATCAGGTAGAGCTTCTTTTGCTTTATATCTGAAATTCATTCACTTGACCAAACGGATGCACTAAAGTGACTCAAACAGATGCACTAAAGTTCATCAAACAGATGCAGTAAAGTTGCGTCATATTTTATCGTGTTTCTGTTTTGTGTGTAATTGTCGTATATACGGATGTTTACTACACATGCATATAGTTTACTGATCTTGTACTTGTATGTTTGACAGTGTCTCTAGAGTGGATGCTAAAGTGCATAACCTAATACAGAACAGCATGGCACGTTCCTACATAAAAGTTATCCCACTTATGAAACTAGTGCAAAGGCATTGGTTTTGAATAAGTGTAACAGGAAAAGTAGATAATACCATTTACATATTGTGTTGTAAACTCCCTATAGTAAAGAAATACAATCTGTATAGATCTTGTATATATTAGTATCGCGTTCAGAAATATGAATTGACTTCATCTTCAAGATTTCATTATAATAAATTTCCATATTCTATATTTGTGATTTTAATATAAATCTGTTTATTTATCACATTCATTGCTTTGGAATGTTGTTATCAGTGGATGATGTAACAGGTGGTATCTCAGTAGAGTCTTTCTTTGAAGGCTCGTCTACTTGAATCTTTTCTTGGTCGTTAACCGTGTTTTTCTTATCCTTGTTAGGAGCCTCTTTTTCATCAATTTTATGAACCTAAAAGTATTGAACTTTTTTTGCTTTTATGATACAAACAGATGCACTAAGTACATGTCACACCCCCAAAATCTGGATTGCAGTGGAATGGAATTTCGGGGGCGTGATGTTCATGGTTAACAAAGTACAAGGAATAAAGAACGACCTCTAAGGGAGTCGTTTCAAAACAAGCGTTTGATTTAATCATAACGTTTTACAAAACATAAATATCAGAGTTCACAATCAAAATGTAAGATTTAAATACATAACCAAACGCTAAATAATGCAAGAAAATCTTCATCATGATGTGCTTCCAAAATGTGACTCTAAAGTGCTCCATACATAGATGTTTATCATCACCTAATTACCTGAGAATACACGCTAAAAGGGTCAACATAATGTTGGTGAGATCATAGGTTTAAGTAAAGAGTAAAGTGTGGACCACAAGATTTTAATAGCAAGACAATTACAACAAATATAATGTCACAGCCAAAAATAATATACAGTGCACTAAGCTCATAACCCCGAAGCTCGACCAACTGGTATGCAATCAAGCACAATAATAATAATGCCCTAAATAAGTGTTTGCCAGACACTCGAAAATAATCCGAATGATATGCGTCCGTTTGACAAGTTGGCGCGACCAACTCGGACGGGGGTGTCAACCCAAATAGATATATTCATAACATCCGCGCTTACAAGTAATTAACGGTTCATGATTCAAGGGGGACTTTAAGGGCAATACGGTAACTTAGGCAAAGTAACAGTTTTTAGTACTTGTGTCCGAAAAATAAGCAATGTATTCCCACCCCGAGGGTTTAGAAATCATGTATAAATAATGTAAAAGTCGGGGCTATGAAACTCACCTTAGCAAAAATTAAATCTCGGATGGTAAATGGTTAAACGGTAAATAAAGTCCGATAACTCTAACCGCAACCTAAATAATTCATATGTCTTAGGTTCGAAAACAAGGTCATGCACGCAAGTTCATACGCTATTTTATCACTTGTATATGTTTGTTGTAATATTTATCGTCAAAAATGTAGTTGCGTCAATGTGATATTTTATTTAGAAAATCTCCCTTTTAGAAACGTAACTTGTTAATCTCGTGATCAATCTTCAGTCGTCTTGTTATCATTTAAAGTCCGGTTTTGTTCTTTGAAAAATTCTGACAGCAAGCAATATTTTCAGAAAATTTAGTTTTCGTCGCATAACTTAAAACTAACGTATCTCCTTCGTTATAAGCTCGTTTTAACTCATTCAAGCGGCTACGTTTTTGTTATAAAGTATATTCTCTATATTTCTAGCCTAATCTTGCCACCAAGCTACTGAGTTTTCTAAGGAAAGCCAAATGGGACAACTTCCTTGCCAAAAGTGTCAAAATATTTTTTCTAGCCTTCTAGTTATCATAACCACTTAACAACAACTCCAAAACTAAACCTAGTTCATCCACCAATTTCTCAACATATCAATAGTGATCTAACACTAAACTTAACAATATTAAAGAGTCCATTTTTCATGAATGTAATTGATCATCAATCATATACAAGTTTTGCTAATATATATATATATATATATATATGTGTATATATATATATATATATATATATATATATATTGCTAATATATATATATATATATGTGTGTGTGTGTGTGTGTGTGTGTGTGTGTGTGTGTGTGTGTGTGTGTGTGTGTGTGTGATGTTCATCATCACTTTCTTGTTGAGATTTATACCATCTAGTTTACTTATGATAAAAACTTGTTTAAAACATAGCATTAGTTTAGAGATTATTGTGGTTACAAGGTTTTGATTAACATGTACAAAGTGATAAACTAAGTATATACAACTTGAACTAGCATCATGATATGAAAAGTATGAAGTTTTAGTAATGTAAAGTTTACTTACAAAAGGAGGTTAATGTGATGAGAATATAATACACTTGATTAACCCAAGACTAGTGTTCCAAAACCCTTATTAGAATACAATAATGACACTTGATTTTAACCTAACAAACTTTCCTTTCTTCCTTCTTGCTCTAAGTGTGTCGACTTATATATATGAAATGAGATGTGATACTTTTTTTTCTTCTTTCTAACTAGTGAAAAAATGATGCAAGTAAACCTATTTATACTAGAGATTTTCAAGGTTAGAATACTTGGGTCAAAAATCATGATTGGCTTGGTTGATGAGTTTAGGCCGATTGGGGGTTGGGGGGAGGGGACAAGTCACTTGGTCAAGCCACCAAATGGAATTACAACTCCATGTTTTAAGCATTTTTGTTTGTTAATTAATGAGATGTGATTTTGTCTAGTAAATATCATAGGATATGAGAGAGGGGGGGATATTTTTAGAGTAGAAGAGTTGTTTTGGCACAAAAGTGTATATGTTGTATGTATTGGATATTAGAAATAGGTATTGGTTGTTGGTTTGGTGATTAACGTAAGTTATACGTAATTAAACGTAAGAAATAAAGAAATTACCTTAGGTGTAAGGAAATATTTTTGGAACTTTGGTAATAATTTAGAAAGTATAAAAATGCGTTAGAAATAATCGTTGGGAGTATTGGGTATATCGGGTGTTAATTTTAAATTGCGAATAGCGTTTGTTCAATTGACAACCGTAAGTAAATAAAGAAAAGGAAATTGTTTTAGGGTTTAAAATTTTGAACCGGAGTCGGAGCAAGGTACTGGAATGTTGTGGACTAAATATAGCCTAAGTCCTAGTATACTTGAAAGATATTCTAAATTTCACGTCAGTTCAAGTAAAAAGTTATATGTAAATTGTTCTCAAATAAATGTCAAGAAAAGGAATTCGAGTTCGTTGAATAGTATTGGCCTGTAAAGTAGCGGGTTGTCATAGTACATCAAAAGGATGCACTAAATTTCCTCAAATAGATGCACTAAAGTGCCTCGAACAGATGCACTAAAGTTATGGATGAGAATGAACACATCCAACAATGTAAATAATAAACAAATGCATTTACTGAATGTAATGGAGATGAAGGGCTAAAGCTGTATATTTAAAAAAAAAATTCTTATGCAGTTAGGAGTCAAAAATATAAACCTACAGATATAGTTGAACAGAAAGATAGCAATAAACATACAAATAACTAGTCACGTTATGAACGAATTAATCTTATTATAAACTTAACTTGCATGTACAAGAGATGCATTTTGCATTTATGAGTAATGCTACAATCAGAATACAACGTCTCCTAAGATATAGTAAGCTAAACAAAAACTGGCAAGTAAGATTTCTACAAGCTAAGCAATGACTATCTTCAAATTCTTGCAAAATCTGAAACATTCAGAGAAGCCTCTCAAATCTTCTACCTTTCGATTCCTATAAAGTCTTCATCTTGTAACAAATCATCATCAACGTTCAACCAAGAACCAATGCCACCTTCTCGTCTGAAAAAATCATCTTCGTCACTAAATTCATCCATTCCAGGAAGTTGCATATGGGGACAGGTCAAATGTGTATTACTTAATAGAACCTGAATTAGTTGAACAATCATTATTAGTTGAATAATCATTATGTAATATTCCATATAGATGCCTTATTTTTTTAATACATATGCCCTAAAATGTACACAAATTAGTATATTGCCAAACACCGCTTAATAATCGTCATGCAATATTCCATACAGATGCCTTATTTTTCTAATACAGATGCACTAAAAATGTACATAAATTATTATATTGTGTAGCAACCTGTAAAATTCCCCAGTACCTTGTAAATGTTAATCAAGTATTATTGAGAGAATCAAACACTGAGGATGTAATTCCTTTATAATATGTTTAAGATACTTTGAGGTTATATTGTTAAGTATGCGGAATCTACTTAACAACACTTAGAAGGTTTTGTTTGATGTAACAGTAATGCAATATAAATAATGAACACAGTGTATAACTCCAAACAATTCAATATTATTCAGGAAATAATACGAGTGATCTCAATATCACTAGGGTTACAAAGACCTTGAATCTTAACAAAACTTATATATGACTCGTACAACTTGTATATCTCGTATTTAAACATCTAACCTAGGACCTCCTTTTATAGACATAAGGAGTCCTTTACAAGATAAGTATCTACCCGTATATTTCTAACTAATTGTGATATACATAAAATCTATACCATAGTTATCCTTGACACGTCTTTATCATTCCTTTTATGCAGAAGTACCTTCTGTTATATACTAGCAGTACTAACTTGACAGTTTGTACTGTTAGTTATTCTTCAGCAGTATTCAGTTATACACTAGCAGTTTGTACTGTTAGTGTATTCTTCCAGCAGTACTAAGTCTTGAACATTTAATTCCCAACAATCCTCCCCTAAACTTGTGATTTACCCCAAATCATCAAGTTTTCTGAATTAAATGAGGATTGTGATGACTCTTCCAAACACTACATAGTCAACCTTAGTCTTCTGGATTTCATTTCTTTAAACAACTGGAATATCTTCCTTATCAATTCTCTTGCCATCTCTGAATCTTCTTCAACTTTAAGTCTTGTTGCAAGCATAACCATTAATATTCATTCTCTTAATGGATAGTTTTTTTCAACAAACATATAAACCTCCACTCCTACTTTTGTAGAAACTCTGTGAACTCCACAGTTATCAAATAATCTCCATGTGGTATCCAAGTCATTAGCTTGAAGTCTCCATAGTGCATCATTTGCATCTGGTTCATACAGTCTGTTCAGCTCAACCCATAGCTCTTTATCTTTATCATCTATAGGATCTGTAGTCTTGAATCTCTCCTGAACTAAGCTCCAAAGCTTATCCAAGTCATCTTTGTCAAAAGCTTTGATCATGTCTTCAAAGAACTTGTAGACTTCAAACTTCCCAATCAATGATGGGATGTTTGGCTTGAATGAGATCAACATTTATAGCTTCTGGAATTACCACCATCATTCCATGGATTTGTTTATCAGTCAATTTCTCTTTTTCCTTTTCTTCCTCTACTGATTCTTCTTGAACTGTTTCTTCCTCAGTTCTTTGCTTCTTAGATTCTCCTGATTCCAATTGGTCTGCTGCTCTTTTCTCTCCTCTTCCTTCACTTCTTTCTAGATCACCTCTCAGAAACATTTGTATTCTCCTACGAGTATCAATGTAGATCCTTTCAATCTCTTCAAAATATCTTCCCTTGAAATGATGTTTTTTCCAGGTATCTTGATGCTTCAAATATGTCTTCATATAGCTTAACTGTTCTTTCCTGGAAGGAGGTTTCTTCTGAGCAGCTTTCTTCTTGCTCTGGCTCTTTCTGATCTGCTGCTATAGGTCATCAATAGCTTGTTCTTGTTCTTCTTTTGTGAATTGTGACCTTTCTTCTTCTTGAAGCTTTGCAGCTAGATCCCTATCAGCAGCTTCTTGAGCAGCTAATTCTTGTACTTCAGTCAATAGCTTGTGCTCAGTCAGTAATTGAGCAATCTTCTCTTCTTCAGCTATTTTTGCTAATTCTTCTTCATGAATTATCTGAGCTAATTATTCATCTAAAGCAATCTGAGCTTGACTTTTCTTGGTTGTCTTCTCAGAAGATTCTTCTTCTGTCATTATACCTTTACCCTTGTCTAATCTTGCTTTCTTTGGCCTTCTATTATATACTGCACCAGCAATACCTTGTGAACAACCAGTATCATCATCTGGAACACTAGCAGTACCATGTATAGCACTACCAGTACCTTCTGTTTGATGATCTTTCCTTCCCTGAGTATCAATTTCCTCTTGAACCAAAGAAACATGTGGATCTTCATCTAATTGGGCAATCTTCCTCCCCTGTTTGGAAGATTCCTCACCTTGATCATCATTTTGACCATCTGAAGAACTGGAGGTAGAAGATGATTCAGTTGATTCTACCAAGTGGGCTGATCTTTTCCTTTGAAGAGTCTTGACTGTCTTTTCCAACTTCTTCACCTTCAGAACTAGCTTGGTGGAAACCTTATCAGACAATGTTGTATATATTTCCATCAATTCCTTAAGTGACTTACTGCCCTCAACACTTCCTGATGTGTAACCTTCAGGGAGAGGTGCATCATGGGGCAAATAAAAATCTCAACAAACTCTCAACGGCTAATTTCAAAAAGCGTTTATTTCGCACCAGTACTAACGGTTATCCAGCAGTACAAACCTAAGCCTACCAGTACTAACTTTTTGCCTGGTAGTACAAACTTTTTGCAAAAACTTTTGACTTAGCAGTATGAACTCAATTTTGATTAAAAACCATACTGCTTACAACCATTTTGAAGGGACTAAGTGTAAAGACGGACACTTAATCATAATTTCGGTTTAATGCAACCTCTGGTTGTGTGAGAACCAATGATTTCAACTATAAATAACTGCCTGTGATCAGACAAACTCATTCAAATAGCTTTCTTGACAGGGTTTCCAGCTCGTGGCAGGTGTTGCCTCTAACACAAATGTGCTAGATTCACGTTTGCTCGCTGTTCTCTCTACCACATGTCCTTGGACTAACTCATTATATATAAAGTATAAAATGGTAGAGAGTGAGTTAGATCAGTTACTATCTGACTAACTATGCCATCAATTCTAATGCCAAACATCATAATAAGATTTCAAGAGAGAAGTTTTAAAGAACCTCTTAATTCAGATATAAAACCTTAGTTAAGAGATGCCCAAACTCAGTCCATCATCAATCTATTATGTCAGAAACTATTCCACCAAATGCTGCTCACACAATGCACTAGTAATTCCTTTGTGCTTAAACGATCCATACCTGCAATTGTTAGTCGAAAACCAAGAAAACAAATTGATAAGTGATGAAGCGAAAAGTGTACCGCTTTTAAGGGGTCATTTAAGCCCTAAATCGTATTTATTTGATCAAATATTGCCCTAAATCGTTCCTTTTGTCATTTTAGGTACTTTTGAGAAGAAATCTGGAAAAGGAGGCATTTTGGACGTTTTTGGAGCATAAAAGTGAAGAAAACGACAAAGTCTCAAAAATCGGCTGGAAGTTACCTTTGACGGCGTCAGGATTATCTCCAGACGGCGTCATGGCTTGGCAAAAGTGGTGGATGTGAAATTTACTCATGATAAGCCAGTGAAAATTGCATGGGAATTCTGACGGCGTCACCCTTTAATTTGATCAAGGTCGTCATGTTATAATTCAAAGAGGGACGGCGTCACGTTCATAGTCTGAGGGCGTCAAGCCTTGATAGGCCAGAACGGATTTTGGAGAGCTAAAGAGGGACGGCGTCAAGAAGGTCATCCGGGAACCCTAAAAGCGGCGAGGTGACGGCGTCACACTCCATAACGTGACGCCGTCAGATCTAAAAATCTATATATAGTTTTGCAATTCTTTGTCATTAGTGTGGAACTTATTGGGGAACTTTGTGTGTGAAAACCCTAGGACGAATTTGGCAGCTCTTTCAAGGCTTTTTGCCTTGAGATCTTCCATGTTACATTGAAGATAAGTTATCAATTAATCATTCAATATGTCTATGTGTTGTTTGATTCTATCTTGTTCTTGTCTTTTGTTTAACATGTTAGGCTAGATTTATCTTGTGTTTGCTTAGATCTAATGAAACCTAGCTATTGATTATTGGTTATTAGTGTGTTATTAGTTGTATTGGATGATTGTTTATCTATGTTAGGCTTAAGAAAACTGGCTAACTTCCTAATCGGTAACTTGCTTGAACGTCTTAAGAAACATGAACCAATGCGTACTAAAGGTTTTTATGGTTGTATTTAATGCACAAGCGAATTCTAGTGATCCCATGTTAGGAGCTTCCTAGCCGGCTCGACATAGGAGTGAAGTAGGAGTTTGTAGAGTTGGGGAAGTACGTACGCCACCCCACGAATGGTATTAAGGAATACACCCGTCATCCACGCGACTAATACACACTAATCAACCGGTAAAAGATAGTTAGGGAGTAAGGAAATCTAAGTAAACACATTTCCCTCCACATAAGTTTTCACCAACCTTTTTATTTTCTGTTATTTTATTTTATTTGCATTCGTAGTAATTTGGGTTAGTTGACTAGCAACTAATTCCGCCCACTCTTTCAAACCCGAGATTTTACTTGCTTTCATAAAAATATAAAAACATAAAAAGAATCTTCTCTCACCCTTAGACCTATTAGAGTAATTTTTCATACCTAACGAACACTATTCCCTGTGGAGAACGATCAATCCCCCGTACTTACCACTACACTATACTACATCGGTCAGGTACACTGCCTGGTGGGGTTGTAAGCCTCTTGAGATCCCTCGAGAGGTAAAACCTGTTGTAAGGTTGCAAAACCACGCATCAAGTTTTTGGCGCCGCTGCCGGGGAATAGTTATTGTTTAGGTTGAATTTTTATTTTATAGGTCTACTCACTAGATTCCTTTCTAGTGAGATTTTTATTTTCTTTTTCTAGGTTTTCTTTAGTCTATCTTTTTTCTTCGTTTCTTTGTTCGTAACCATTACCATTCAACATCATGGAAGATGGTAATATCCTTGATCCCAACATCCCACCACCACAACAACAACCACCACCTCCTAGAGCCCGTACTTTAGGAGAGTACTCCCGTCCTAGCCACCATGGCTATCGAAACACCATTGAGCTCACTCAAGGAGCCAATGTCACACCCTTGCGATCTGACACCATCCGGTTGGTGCAAAGCGGATGCGCATTCCATGGACTTCGTTCTGAAGATCCTAATCAACATCTCAAGGACTTTCTCAAAATCGTTGACTCTATAGACCTTGATGTTGCCACTCGAGAGACGACCCGATTGCGTCACTTCCAATTTTCTCTGCGGGACCAAGCTAGTCAATGGCTAGAGCGTCAACCCGCAGGATCCATCACCTCTTGGGATGATCTCACCACTCGTTTCCTTGCTCATTTTTTCCCACCGGGGAGAACTACCAAGCTAAGGAATGATATCTTGATGTTCCAACAACGTCAAGGCGAAAACCTCTACGAGGCATGGACTCGATTCAAGGACTTACTCCAAAAAGTCCCTCATCATGGCATAGAACTTTGGCTCCAAGTCCAAATCTTCTATGACCATATCAATCTCTCCACGAGGCAAACCATTGACCAATCGGCCGGTGGCAAGCTACGTGATCTAAGTGCGGAACAATCATGGGCTCTCCTAGAGGATCTTGCTCTTTATGACAACGAAAGTTGGAGTGATCCCCGTGATTTGAATAAAACGGTCAAGGCAATATCTTTGCCTTCGAACAATTCAAGCACTTCCGACCGTAGGATCGTAGAACTTGAAGACCAAGTCAAGTTTCTCATGAAATCCTACGAGGCTCCTAAACCTTCAAGCCAAGTGAACAAAATCACTTCTTCATGTGAATTATGTAGTGGTCCCCACGACACTCGTGATTGCATGGAACTCCCCGAACAAGCTTTTGTGGACTACGCATCCTCGCGTACCGACGGAGCAGGAGACAAGTGGTACACTTTCAAACCCGAGCCAAACCCCTATGGTGATACATACAACCCCTCATGGAAAAATCACCCGAACCTTAGGTGGAAACAAAACCAAAACGCACAACAAACCAATTCTTCCAACCCACTTAATCGTTTCCAATCAAGCGGTTCCAACTCGAACCGTACTTTCAACAACAATCCTTCCGGCAATGGTAGTACCAATAACTTTGAAGGATTGATATCCCAATTTATGGCATCTCAAGAAGCTCGGATAGCTAGATTCGAGTCCGAATTCAATCAACAACAAACGGAGATGACCAATAAAATTGACAACTTGTTGAAAGCTCTCAATAACCAAGTGTTATCACCTCCACATAAGGACGCTAGGAACACAAATAGCGGACCCCAAGTAAAAGACCCCTCTTCATCCAAACACGTCCACTTTGTCAACATTGTCACTATTAAACCAATTGAAAGGAATGAGGATAATAGTAAACCTAAGGATGAGGATAAGAAAGTCGAGGTTGATAAGAAAGTTAGGACAAGTGAGATTGAAGAAGTAGATGATGATGAGGACTACTTCAATAGGCTACCCACTAAGGAAGAGCGCGCATATCATACAAACTTATTCGATGACCCCGAGACACCATACTTCCTAGGTAGACCAATCATAGAAATAGGCGACCCTTCTAATCTCAACATACCATGCAACATCGGACATTTGCATGTGTGGAAAGCCTACATCGACCTTAGATCACCCATAAACATCATGACTAGAGCCCACTACAACTTGATAATGAAAATTCAACTTGGGTATAGGATGTTCCCTGACAAGGGATGGATGAGTAACTTCACGGGAAGAGTTAAGGGATTACCGGTTTATGTAGGAAACTTCACCTATGTCACCGACTTTGTAATTGTTGAAGATATCCGCCCAATAGTCGATGCATCCTTAACTCAAGTGGTTTTTGGAAAACCATTTGTTGAGGTCTCTAGAATGACTTATGAACCTTCCTTAGGGATAGTTAGATTTAAGGATGAGACCGATGAAGTAAACTACCAAATGCCATATAAGATAGAACAATTCCAACACTTGTCAAATGTTGAGAAGGAGCTTAAGCAAGCGGTCTACTATAGGAATGATGAGGATAGAAATAAAGGAGTAGACTATGTTATGGAAAAGATATTCGGTTTTTAAAAGGATTGTTTAAAATTGGGGCCGGAATATAAAACCGGGAATGAAAATGGCCTAGGAACCGTGACCAATGATGGAATCACGTAATGTACGTGACTTTGAGTCTAGCTACAAGACTCGTTAATAAAGAAAAGCGCTTCTTGGGAGGCAACCCAAGCTTTATTTGCTTTGTGTGTTTATTTGTTTGTTTGTTTGATTTTATTTGTTTCCGTATGTGTGTTTAATTTTTATTCTTATTGATTCATGTTCAAAAGTAATTTGTAAAAATGCTTTATCTTGTTTTTAACTTCGTCTTAACTACATATAAAGGTATTTTGCAAAAGTTAAGTGTAAGGGAAATCCAAACCGGTTTATTAGAAAACAAGTGAACATGAATCGTAATAATAATAAATTAACATACATATTAGTATTTGTTTGAGTCAAATGCTTGTATCGAGTCATAATGATGTTTTGCAGGATTTCCAGGAAGTAAGGTATAGGTTTTTCCAAAATTTTTCCGGAAACGTAACATGAGAATTCTGTCAGATCATTTCTGACGGCGTCAGGCTCTACAACCTGATGGCGTCAGGTTTAATTTTCTGAAAATTTTTGAAGGTTTTGTTTTCATAAAAAGTTTTTATTAAATTTATAACTTATAATCTCCAGGAATCTGCAAAGTTATCATTCCACAAGCATTATATCCTTATATATAGATTTTATCCCGCCGATGTTATGCAGGTTTTCGTGTTTGTTTTCTCAGGTTTAACAGGTTATTTTGGACAAGGAAATGTTTTGAATCAAGCTTATGGCGATGCATTAGTCATGGAGCTTCAACATTATCTTTGGAAGAAGATCTAACCGTGTAACTTCATTATCCACCGAGCGAATCAGGGGAGTATTTGATTTCATTCTTTTACTTTTTTCTTTTACATCTTGTTATTTGAACATTGGGGACAATGTTCATCTTAAGTGTAAGGGGGTAAAAGTACGATTAGAGAATGCTATTACGCTTGATTTTTGTTTGTTTAATAGTAGATGTGTAATAAAACTGAGATAAATACTTGTTAGGGTAATTTTAGTGCCAAATTTAAAATTTTTTACAACATATAGGAGTGAAACTTTGATCTTAATGAGCGTCTCACGGATAGGAGTTATATGACTAGCACAAAAACCGTACCACTAAAAAATTTTCCACCCCCAAATATGTGAGGTTCGCCCCTAGATTTGGTAGGAAAAGCATTTATGCTATGATGTGTGTACCGGTAGCACTTAGATTCTAGAACTTGCGTTAGGACCATTCCGATGCCACAAGTGAGACTACATTCGTGTAGTTAGATTTACTACATGATAAGAGGCATTAGGATTAACCCATTGTTTTACACCTGTGTTTTTGTTATAATTACATTGGCTACATTGGTCAAGTAATTCTCCCACACCCTTTGCGTTGTACTCATTTTTAGTACACGATACCCGTAGTACACCCCTCAGAGCCTATCTTTTCGTTTCGACCTTTAAGCATTTTACTTAAAGGAAGAATTTGTTACACCCCACTAAAATGTACACCCAAATCGCCTTAGCCTACCTTGTATGCACTCATTTTTAGTGCATTATTGTGACAACATTTGTTTAAACCCCAAGTTAATTATCTAATTGATTACATGGTTGCTAAGTCGAGTCATATCCTTGTACATATTGTTTTGGGACGATTGGGACTCATGGGTAAAATACTAGTGTAATGGAGTAATGGGGAAGAACATCATTTATTACCCCCATATGTGCTAAATATTTTAAAAGTACTCCAAGTTTTTCAATTATCTTAATTCGAGTCATAAGAATAGTAATTGTAAAGTTATGTAAAAGTTCAAGTGTAAGGGGAATGCAATGCCCCTATGATGTATTATTTTGGATGGTAGGGCAAAAGTGTATGCAAAAAAAAAAAAAAAAAAAAAAAAATCGAAAAAATGAAGAAAAATACAAAAAAAATGAGAAAAAGAAAAGTAGAAAAAACATCGGACTACCATCCCGTTTCATTTTATGTTTATTTTATGTTTTTGTTATTTTGTTTTTAACTTAAGATTGAGTCGAGTCTTGGCTTAGCAACATTGTATAGTACATGTAATTGATCAAGATCTTTAACTCGCCACCAGTAAAATATCCTTTATCCAACAAAACCGTGTTTTCCTTTTCCTTACACCTAACGTTATAACCCGTTTAAAAGCCCTCTTTGATAGTTTATCTTAGGTGCTTACGCCTAGTGGAGGAGGTTTTCGATCCTTTCCCAAGCCTATGGTAATCTATTTGCTATGACAGGTAGTGAGAGATATTATCCGTTTTCATTTATGAGATTTATTTTGATGACACTTGAGAGATGTGAGTATCTAAACACTACTTGTGAGGTGCTAGTTTGTAATCTCCGTGCTTATTATGATTAAAGTGGAACGAATATTTGTTGTAATTACTTTTATGTTAGCATTAAATGACCCCTAACTTGTATTTTGATTAGAATAAAAGCGCATTTGCTTGAGGACAAGCAAATCTCAAGTGTAAGGGTATTTGATGAAGCGAAAAGTGTACCGCTTTTAAGGGGTCATTTAAGCCCTAAATCGTATTTATTTGATCAAATATTGCCCTAAATCGTTCCTTTTGTCATTTTAGGTACTTTTGAGAAGAAATCTGGAAAAGGAGGCATTTTGGACGTTTTTGGAGCATAAAAGTGAAGAAAACGACAAAGTCTCAAAAATCGGCTGGAAGTTACCTTTGACGGCGTCAGGATTATCTCCAGACGGCGTCATGGCTTGGCAAAAGTGGTGGATGTGAAATTTACTCATGATAAGCCAGTGAAAATTGCATGGGAATTCTGACGGCGTCACCCTTTAATTTGATCAAGGTCGTCACGTTATAATTCAAAGAGGGACGGCGTCACGTTCATAGTCTGAGGGCGTCAAGCCTTGATAGGCCAGAACGGATTTTGGAGAGCTAAAGAGGGACGGCGTCAAGAAGGTCATCCGGGAACCCTAAAAGCGGCGAGGTGACGGCGTCACACTCCATAACGTGACGCCGTCAGATCTAAAAATCTATATATAGTTTTGCAATTCTTTGTCATTAGTGTGGAACTTATTGGGGAACTTTGTGTGTGAAAACCCTAGGACGAATTTGGCAGCTCTTTCAAGGCTTTTTGCCTTGAGATCTTCCATGTTACATTGAAGATAAGTTATCAATTAATCATTCAATATGTCTATGTGTTGTTTGATTCTATCTTGTTCTTGTCTTTTGTTTAACATGTTAGGCTAGATTTATCTTGTGTTTGCTTAGATCTAATGAAACCTAGCTATTGATTATTGGTTATTAGTGTGTTATTAGTTGTATTGGATGATTGTTTACCTATGTTAGGCTTAAGAAAACTGGCTAACTTCCTAATCGGTAACTTGCTTGAACGTCTTAAGAAACATGAACCAATGCGTACTAAAGGTTTTTATGGTTGTATTAATGCACAAGCGAATTCTAGTGATCCCATGTTAGGAGCTTCCTAGCCGGCTCGACATAGGAGTGAAGTAGGAGCTTGTAGAGTTGGGGAAGTACGTACGCCACCCCACGAATGGTATTAAGGAATACACCCGTCATCCACGCGACTAATACACACTAATCAACCGGTAAAAGATAGTTAGGGAGTAAGGAAATCTAAGTAAACACATTTCCCTCCACATAAGTTTTCACCAACCTTTTTATTTTCTGTTATTTTATTTTATTTGCATTCGTAGTAATTTGGGTTAGTTGACTAGCAACTAATTCCGCCCACTCTTTCAAACCCGAGATTTTACTTGCTTTCATAAAAATATAAAAACATAAAAAGAATCTTCTCTCACCCTTAGACCTATTAGAGTAATTTTTCATACCTAACGAACACTATTCCCTGTGGAGAACGATCAATCCCCCGTACTTACCACTACACTATACTACATCGGTCAGGTACACTGCCTGGTGGGGTTGTAAGCCTCTTGAGATCCCTCGAGAGGTAAAACCTGTTGTAAGGTTGCAAAACCACGCATCAATAAGCATTTGCTTCATAACAGTATAAACATATGACTAACAGTTCTAACAAACAGTCCAAATTTGTACTCACAGTACAAACTATACTTAATAGTACTAATTAACAAAGCTAGCAGTACAAATCCAATTTAAAATACAAAAACACACAGATTAAAATCTTTAAGGGTTAAGCATTCCAATACTTGCTACCAAGTATTGAAACCTTCCAACATTAAATGCTTTAGTGAGAAGATCTACAAAGTTTTGAGGAGTATCAATTTTGACAACTTGAATTAACTTTTTCTCATTGCAGTCTCTTATAAAATGATGCCTAATTTCTATGTGTTTTGTTTTAGAATGTTGCACTGGATTTTTAGTAATGCATATTGTACTGCTATTGTGAATATATATATCATGGTATTCATAAAATTATAACCATAGTCAAGCAGTTGATTTTGAATCCAAAGTACTTTGCCACAGCAACTTGCAGCAGCTACATACTCAGTTTCAGTTGTAGAAGTTGCCACAATTGTCTGCTTCTTACATTGCCATGATATAAGTCTGTAACCAAGGAACTGACAACCACCAGTTGTTGATTTTCTATCCAGACTTGCACCAGCATAATCACTGTCTGAATATACCACCAAATCAAAAGGTGACTCCCTAGGATACCACAGACCCAACCTAGGTTGACCCTTAAGGTACCTAAAGATCCTCTTGACAGCAGTTAAATGAGAAGCCTTGGAATTGAATTGAAACCTTGCACAGGCACACACAGCAAACATGATATCTGGTCTTGATGAAGTAAAGTACATCAAGGACCCTATCATTGATATGTAGGTGTGTAATTCAACATTTTCTCCATCAGCATCTTTAATCAAAGGTTTCTCTGGATCAACTGGTGTGCTTACCACTTTAGCATCAGTAAATTGAAACTTCCTTAGTATCTCTGTCAAATATTTATCCTGACTGATAAATATGCCTTCAGTTGATTGCTTCACTAGCAACCCCAAAAAAAAGGTAAGTTCCCCCATGGAACTCTTCTGAAACTTATCATGCATAAGTTTCTCAAATTCTACACACATCTCCTTCCTTGTGGATCCAAATATAATATCATCCACATAAACCTGTATCAGCAAGATATCCTTCTTGTTCTTCTTGATAAAGAGAGTCTGATCAATCTTTCCCCTTTGAAATCCATTTTCTAACAAATATGAAGCCAGGTATCAGAGATCACAGGCTGCGACTCGTAATACATTTACCCTTGACCTGTGAAGTCTGGACCACTAAGTTTCCACTGTAGGCGCTCGTAGGATAACCTTTGAGAATTTGCCTTAGGATTTTCTCTGTAGGAACTTAAATTCTGACCAGTGAGGAATGGGTAGACTATAAGACATTTGCTTAAGTATCTTGCTTCCGCACCACTCTGATTCGTGCCTTGTTTTTGGTTAAAGACTATTGAAATTACATTGGGAAATTTAGAGCTTATGCCTTGCACCACCTAAGAGTAAAACCTAAATAAAATCTGAAGCATTGGAAATTGCGTAGAAATTATCTGACATTATTTGATCCTTGCCTTCCGACCTCCACTCCGACCTCTGAACCTCCTGTAAATCATTCTGATGCCTCTTTGGGCAATCTGAGAATCCCCATGATGATGATACACTTGATACATTCTATTATTTCTTTCTTACTTCTGATAATTACCTATGAATCCTTTGATTCCGTCTTAACAATCTCTGTTCCCATGAGAAGTTTTGTAGCGTTTGACCACGAGTATATAAATGCATTCCCTCACATTTCCGAACGATAAGATTTATCTTTATTGATCCGTTTTTCTTTGACAGTAACCTTGATTTTATCCTTATAAGGATTGATTGATTTGATCATTTAATATTGACGACTGTCCTCCTATGTCTCACCTTTGGCGTTTGAAACAATTTTGGAACCCCTGCCATAATTACCGATTTTTAAACTTTTGCTGCCACTACCCAATTTTGACCTTCATTTCTGATCTGTTGGATAAACAGTCTGATATCTTTCCGACCATCCAGAAGACCATTTAACCTTAAAGTGTTTGACACATTCTATAAATTCATGATCCATGCTGGATATAAATGTATCCTCTGAAACTATTTTGTCCTGAATGATGAATCTTAATTGCCAATCAGTTTTCCTTTGGAAGGATTTGATGCAAATACCGTCTCTGTATGGAATTGTTAACTGAGCATATGATGCTGATGTCCGATATCTCATAAGTCTCACTTCTGCAATTATACGATGTTCGTATTACCAATGATGTACACCCTACCTGTCACTTATGCTAAAAGCTAAACCAAAAAAAAACTCCAACACCTTGAACTGTTCGAGTACCTATCCCCACACTATACTGAACCATGTACGTGACTCTGACATATGAACTATCCGTCTGGTTAAGTGACCATATACGTTCTGCGGATCTGTTTACTATTGATATACTTGATTTTGGAGATCTTGTGATTATTGATTGGCGGGCCCTTCGTAAAAGCTATCATAGGCTACCGCATCTGAAATATAACAATCTGCTCCACCCTATTTTGTTATAGTAACCTTGAACCGCTTAAATCTGTTAAGCTTATCACTATTATGGAAATATTTACCCTGATCTCATTTGATTGTCAAATTCTCCTGACACCTATTAGTATCCACCCCTAGAAAGTGTTGGCATTGAAAGTTTTGTTGTACAGATTTTCTGGCATTTTCTGATGAAACTCCTAGGTTTTCCTCCCGTTTGAGAAGTAGAATTGATTCTGAACTGATCTCGGTTGACGAGCCATGATGCTATAGAAGTTGAGAGATTGAAGGAACCGATGAGATATGATTTTTGTTTCACCTCAGTGTCCCCTTTAAATACCCTATTAATTTATAAAGAAGAAAGAGAAAATTTTGTTTCTGCATATCAACTATCGTAAACCTAACCGTAACCTCAACCGTATCAGACAACCTCATTTAACGTTCGAAGGAATGAAGAAGCAACCACAAGAACTCCTGAGAAGGGAGATGACTAACTGAGAGCAACTTCCGTAAAGAAATTCAGTTTTATTCGTAAAGATGGGTGATGTGATTTAGATATGAAGTTTCCCTGAAGTGATTCATGAAAACTGTTTTTGTACTCATTGTGACCATTATAAGTCTTAAATAATGCCAATAGTATTGGCTAATAAGAATCATGTCTTCGTATTAAATGGAATGACCTTTGTTCTGGAAGAAAAGATGTGATTGGCATTTAGAGATTGTAGCAGACACCACCACCAAACATCCGATGACGACAGCAATCTGAGTTGGCGAATTCCGAACTGTGCTAGTAGACCTGTCCAAGACTCGCAGTCTTGCTTCTTGATGAACTCAAATAAGTACATTTTATTACTATCATTTATCCTATTAATTTGACTTGTTTTACTATATTATGTATGAGGATTGATACTTAATCGTTTACTTTTGTAATTCTCAGGTAAAAACAAGCATTTGGTGAAACTTAGTTATTTTGGACTAATAATGGAGCAAAACGTGCATAAAGTGAAAGTCTACTGACATGGACAAGATCAAGTCAATTCTGCTCCAGATGCGCCGCATCTCACTCTCGACATGCGCCGCATCTCTATCAAGATATCACCAGATACGATCCAAGATACAAGAGGACATGCGCCGCATCTAATCAAGGGTTACGCCGCATCTTCTGGCGGTGTACGAATATTCCTGAATATTATAATCTTGGACCCCACGCGAAGTTAAGTACATGCGCCGCATCTACTTAGTAGATGCGCCGCATCTTCCCTCAGACAGAAACTATAAATACCCCGTAGACCAGACGAATTTAAGAGTTCCGAACCTTAACCTAAGTCCGAACAGAAGAACAAAAGGACGAATTCAGTCAAGGAGGCAGCACAAGACACACCCAAATCAAAGATACAAGAGCTGTAAGAAGGTGCTGCATGTGTTTAATTCATTAAGTAGTTTTGTTTTATTGTTTTAGCAAACTTTAATTCATCAAGATTGGTGGCTTGTGTAATGTGGCAACGGAAAGATTGCACTCCCTTAAAACTGCTTTCTCATTAATTAAAGTTTATATGTTGATGTCTTTGGTTACTACTTATTAGTGCATTGATAACCTCTGTGTTTATTAGTGGCTTGCGGGCATTTGACTGCGGGACATAATGTGGCTCCCACGGTTGTTTCTAAATTGATCACTTAGGAATAACTTTTAGACATAAGTAATCATTAAGGGTTTACTCGCCGATAAGAATAGGACCAACGAGAAAGGGTTAACTACATACACTTCATATAAAGCTATCAATAAAACAAGTGACAATCTACTTAATCATAAGGACAACCCTCTTATTGTCTCGAGTATCTATCTGTGTACGTGTGTGCTACTTGCTGATTCGTGCCTATTGGTTTATTTTATTATTTAAATTGCAACAAATCGTGCCAGTCTCTCAGGCTGAAACCCCCTTGCGTTAGGATATTAAAATACTGATTAGAATAACTAGATAATACGTTCCACTCTTAGTGATCGACACTCTACTTACCATTATCTTCATACTGACCGGGTACACTGCTCGTTAAGTGTGTGTGTTATTGATAAGTCGGCTAAATATAAATTTAAAACTTGAGTAGGCATTAAAACTGCTAAACCGAAACGACACATCACGCGCATCAAGTTTTTGGCGCCGCTGCCGGGGAGTGAATTGTTATTATCTGTTAATTTGATTAGTATTTTAATTAGGTTTTTCTTTTTATTAGATTAATTGCATCATTGTACTATTTTGCATATTTGTTGTATTGTGTGTTAATTGTTTTCTTTTATTTTTGTGTGTTTATTTTGTTTGTGTGTTTAATTTTTGTTTTTTTTTTTTTTTTTTTTTTTTCGTATTTTTCTGTTCTGCTATCGTTGTACTGTGCTAAATCAAACGATACGGCGCATCTGATCTCTCAGATACGGCGTATTGCGTTTAATTTTTTTAATACAACGCGTTTAATTAATTCGATACGACGCATCTTTTCCCCAAGATACGGCGTATCTGTTTTTAATAAGAAAATTTTTCTAAGCGATAAAGTAATACGACGCATCTGCCTTTGCAGATACAGCGTATCTGTTTTTAATAAAAAAAATTTTTCTAAAACGTTAACGCCATACGACGCATCTGCTTTCGCAGATACAGCGTATCTATTATTTTGATTAAAAACAGTTTGCGAATTATTAAACAGATACGGCGTATCGATCTCTGTCGATACGGCGCATCTTACTGAATCAAAAATCTTTTATTTTTAAACGTAACGAAAATACGGCGCATTAACTTTCGTTAATACGACGCATTTAATTTTAATTAGATAAGTTGATTTTTGATTAATTAATTCGATACGGCGCATTCTTAAATTCTAAAGCGGCGTATCTATTTTCTGAATAAAGTCTGATTAAATTTTAACGATTATAAGATACGGCGTATCCAACTCTTTGGATACGGCGCATCGTCTGCAGATATCAGCTATTTTTATTCTTATATCCGTTTCTATATTCCTTAATTTCTCTTCTAGCGAACAAATCCTACTGATGATTTCACTTTGGATGACAGGTTTTGCTATGGAAGACATGTCAGTTAACGGATATCTTGCTAAGGAAAGCTTGTTTTCAGATTCATTCAATGTGCTCATGATCGATGCAGATTTATTCTCTTGGGAGACTCCTCTTGAAGCTGCTTTTAAGGAATTCATGCGTTTATGCAACATTGACAAAGAGGTATTCTCTTATGATGTATTTGTGAGGTATACTGGAGAAGAATTGTCGCTCTTATGGCCTACCATTGAAGCCGAAGGATTGAACTGGACTACTATCGAAGAAGATGATGGGAAATTCTATCTTGCATACATGGACTCTAGCAACAACAGCTGTGGTGGAAGCAACCCCCAAATCTCTTACATGCCTTATTCCGAACAGTACTGGGGATTGAATGAGAACTATCAGGATAATGATATGAATTATGCTTTGGCGGAGTTACTATTTCATGGCAGGTTGGTAAGATTGATAGACCTCTCCCTCAATGATTGGTTAGAACTCAAATATGGTAGTCCGGAATCTGCCCCTACTTACGAAGTCAAGGAGATTATGACTTCATGGTTGACTCAGAGTTTTAAGAAGCAATTTAACGAGTTCATGGAGATAAAAAAGAATATGATTGGAAAAGTTTGCTTTGACGTTAACCATGACCCTAACGATGTTGATTTTTCAGAATGGTTGGCTAGTAAGTTTAATAACCATAAGAGCATGGATCGAGCTACTAAGGATGCATTATGGGTATATTGGATGAGAGGAGAAGATGAAGAAGTAGAAAGCGATTATGGGTCGTCACTTCATGATTCAACAATCAATGAGGGAATTGAAGAACTTTTCAGAATTGACATTGATGTGTTCGATTATGAGACACCCCTGTGCAAGCAGTTCAAGGAATTTAACTACCTTCTTCAAGTCGATGATGATGTGCTTACTGGAGATCTACCAGGATTTAAGACTTATGACGATTTCAAAAACACCTGGTACTATGAATGGAATGACCAAGTACCATGGGTTTGGGATAAACCATGGGAATTTGAGCACATTAATCACACCTGTACACCCTTCGTTTTCAAGGACGGGAGTAGTGTTTGGCCGACCTGCGATTATAAAAGTGACGGAACCTGTAATGGGGGAAGTATAATTGGGATGAAACGGGTTGGCAACGATGTAACCTTCGAAGATTATGAGTGGTACGATAATATTGAAGACTGCCCACAAAAGGCGGAGGCTTTACAAGAAAAGGGCAGAATTGAACGCTTGAAGGGACTTAAGGGGACATCGGATACTACTTTCTGGGAATGGGTGCATAAACAGTTTGATGATTTCACAAAGCTTAGTCGACGATTGCAATATGATTTGGAAAGAGAATGGGAGGCGATTCAAGACGATAAGTCATTAATTGAAGAACTAGATGATTATTTGATTAAGGATCCTTATTTTAAGTTTGTTGATAAAGACAAGGAAGAATTCACCAAAAGAAAGTGTCAACTACTTGGGATTCCTTACAATGAGCCACCCATGATTATTTCTGAAAAATTTAAAATCATCAAATATTCTTTGAGTCCTAATGAAGAATATACTGCGGTGAAGACAAAGAGTTATGCTAGACTAAGTCGAACGGAAGAAAACGTCGCAGAGATATACGGGAAAATCTTTCGGATAAAGGACGAAGGATGGACCGTGACATGGACTTATTGCTGAGCTGAACGTGAGTCTAACTTGAAGACTCTGGAATAAAGACAAGTGCTTACCGGGAGACAACCCGGATTTATCTTTTATTATTCTGTTTTCTGTGTCGAGTCAGTCCAGGCCGCACGAAGATACGGCGCATCTCAATTCTGAGATGCGACGCATCCTCTGCAATGGTCATATCTTATTTTATTTTTCTGCATTTTAATTTTCAACTTTAAAACTATTTATCAGTTTATTTTAATGCGGCGCATCCCTGGTTAAGGATGCGGCGCATCTTTATTCTGATCCGTATTATTCCAGGCTCGATACGGCGTATCTTCTTCAATAAGATACGGCGCATCGACTGACCTGATGATTTTCAGTTTTCATTTTTAAGTTTTATTTTTCCTAACTACTAATGTATTATGCAAGTTTGAACCTTTCTTATCTTAGGTGTGTTTTAAAGTGTTGGTGGTATTATAGTTTCCTGGATTTCCTGTGGATACATCAAGTATGAAGCTTTAACGTTCTAATCCACATGGAAGTTGATTTTTGCTCTTATACTAATGGAGGATCATACCGAGCAAATCTCAGGGGAGTTTTTCTGTTCTAATTCTTTTATTTTCCAGTTTTTAACCTTTTATACAAACAACGAGGACGTTGTTTAACTTAAGTGGGGGGATTGGAGAATTAGAACACTTAACAATTACTTGTCCTAAACTTTTTCAAAAATTATGCTTAAAATGTGCTTAATATATCAAACTTAAAATTTTTTTTAGCATGTTTTTGTTTAAGATCTAAGTTACATAGCTGCACACATGACGTTATTTTCAAAAATTGTGATTTCTCAAAATTCACAAATCTATGAGTGTGCCGGTGACTTGTAAACTTTAGAACTTGGCTTGTATACTATTCGAGACCACCATAATGAGTATTATTTATATAATTGGAATGACTTGTCTAAATTGGTAAAATTCTAGGATTACACCAAATAGCCTTTATATGTTATGTGTTATTAGCTAACTACACTGGTTAGTTAACCCCCGTATAAACCCTTTTGTTACTCTCATTTTTAGAGTAAGATACCTCTAGAAAAACCCTCAGAGCCATTCCTTTCGTTTCTTACACCTATGTTTAAAATGTTTCGTTACACCCTTACACCTTAGCCTACCCTGTAGATTAGAATCCGTGGTTGGTTAATTGCTATAGGCAAAGAGTGTGTTTCCTTACATTACCTGTGTTCGTGTGCGTAATTCATTATCTATGGTTAGGTCGGGAAATTGCACAATGCAAATTGGAGTGAAAGTAAATATTGTATATTTTGGAGTTTATTTTTCGTGTGTTTACTACTTTCACTATTACCATTATTTCTGAAGTATGAAAAGTATGAAATAATTATCCGGAAAGAAAGTTGTAGTGATGTGGTGAAATTTTACACATCTATTAAAAAAAAAAAAAAAAAAAAAAAAAAAAAAATGAAAAAAATAAGAAAAGAAAAAGAAAAAGAAAGAAAAGTTGGATGTTTATTTTAACCAACTTATGTAAAGTTATGTAAGTGGTCGATATCACCACTATTTGTTGTATTATATCTATGGATTGAATGGGAATTGGCAGTTATGGGAACGCCAGTTAAGGTTTATTCTTTGATTAAGATTTTGTTGAGTATAATTCGTGTCTACCTAAAGCGTGTGTTTCAAGTGTTAAAGCGTGAGTTATTCGATGATATGAGTCTTATTCATGGGATGGTTGGGATAGTGATTAACCACACTTAGGATTTTAATTTATTTGTTTTGTTTTGTTTATTTTTATTTTTACACCAATTTATATCCCAAATGTTTTCCATACCCTATATTATTCGTTATCCAACCGAACCTTTGATTTATTGAGATTAGGGATTTGAGCAATCTTAAGTATCGTAGTCGTGGATTCGGCTATGTATTTATGATTTTGTCGCCCTTTTTGATATATTATTATTGGTGAAGTTTGGACCTATCTTTAGCCTATTCGAGTTAAGGATTTGAGCAATTGCAAGTATCGTGTTCGTGGATTCGATCATGTATTTGTGATTTTGTCGCCTTTTCTGGAATTTGAGATCGATAGTGATTAAGAATAATTAACCCTTAAGCCTAAAAACCCTTTTTACCGCTTTAGACTTGTTATTCCTTAGCTTTAGTGGTGGAGATGTGTATACTTGCCAAGCTTATGATTGAATATTCGTCGCGACTGGACAGTTAAACGATTAGATTTGCTTTTATCGACTTATTTTATTTTACTTCTAATTCGTTAAGTGTTTAGTTGTGTGATTATGAATTAAACGAATACATGCTTAAATATAAAAATAAATCCTAACATCTTTTAGGATACATTTTCATAAATGAAATTCTAAGGTTTATTTGGGGACAAGTAAAGTTCAAGTGGGGGGATATTTGATGAACTCAAATAAGTACATTTTATTACTATCATTTATCCTATTAATTTGACTTGTTTTACTATATTATGTATGAGGATTGATACTTAATCGTTTACTTTTGTAATTCTCAGGTAAAAACAAGCATTTGGTGAAACTTAGCTATTTTGGACTAATAATGGAGCAAAACGTGCATAAAGTGAAAGTCTACTGACATGGACAAGATCAAGTCAATTCTGCTCCAGATGCGCCGCATCTCACTCTCGACATGCGCCGCATCTCTATCAAGATATCACCAGATACGATCCAAGATACAAGAGGACTTGCGCCGCATCTAATCAAGGGTTACGCCGCATCTTCTGGCGGTGTACGAATATTCCTGAATATTATAATCTTGGACCCCACGCGAAGTTAAGTACATGCGCCGCATCTACTTAGTAGATGCGCCGCATCTTCCCTCAGACAGAAACTATAAATACCCCGTAGACCAGACGAATTTAAGAGTTCCGAACCTTAACCTAAGTCCGAACAGAAGAACAAAAGGACGAATTCAGTCAAGGAGGCAGCACAAGACACACCCAAATCAAAGATACAAGAGCTGTAAGAAGGTGCTGCATATGTTTAATTCATTAAGTAGTTTTGTTTTATTGTTTTAGCAAACTTTAATTCATCAAGATTGGTGGCTTGTGTAATGTGGCAACGGAAAGATTGCACTCCCTTAAAACTGCTTTCTCATTAATTAAAGTTTATATGTTGATGTCTTTGGTTACTACTTATTAGTGCATTGATAACCTCTGTGTTTATTAGTGGCTTGCGGGCATTTGACTGCGGGACATAATGTGGCTCCCACGGTTGTTTCTAAATTGATCACTTAGGAATAACTTTTAGACATAAGTAATCATTAAGGGTTTACTCGCCGATAAGAATAGGACCAACGAGAAAGGGTTAACTACATACACTTCATATAAAGCTATCAATAAAACAAGTGACAATCTACTTAATCATAAGGACAGCCCTCTTATTGTCTCGAGTATCTATCTGTGTACGTGTGTGCTACTTGCTGATTCGTGCCTATTGGTTTATTTTATTATTTAAATTGCAACAAATCGTGCCAGTCTCTCAGGCTGAAACCCCCTCGCGTTAGGATATTAAAATACTGATTAGAATAACTAGATAATACGTTCCACTCTTAGTGATCGACACTCTACTTACCATTATCTTCATACTGACCGGGTACACTGCTCGTTAAGTGTGTGTGTTATTGATAAGTCGGCTAAATATAAATTTAAAACTTGAGTAGGCATTAAAACTGCTAAACCGCAACGACACATCACGCGCATCACTTCTCTATTCATTTTAGTTGTACTAAGATGAATTGAGAGTAGAAGCAGACTTGAGAATAGAAACTGAGATCATGACCTTGAATAGAAGAAAATTCTGAAGCGAATAAATTCTGTGACGGATGAAGTTATGGAGGATGTGATTCACTTCTGCTTGACCTATCTAAATTTCTGTTACCTGATGATAAATCCTTTGAATGATTTAAGTTCCTTATCAGTAACTCCGCTCTGTGTTCATTCTGCGTATGTCGGATGATGGTTTTGTTATCTGAAATTTGACGAATGATGGATGATCTGATGTACCAAATTCTGATAGACATTTTGGTTCTTCCGTTAAAATTCTTTTTCGAGTGATTCATTCTCCTCTTAGTTAGGGTATTTGATTTTGATGACCTCTGAGACCGTAGGAAGACTAGGTGGATTAGGATAAGTTTGTTCTGTTCACAACTTGAGATAAAGTATGACCATCATGAGGGCATATTTATATGATGCCAGTATTATGACGTCTGGCCAACGTGATAATACTTACATCATATAACGTGCACTTGTTGTGGGCATAGGATATTTCGAGAAGTGCCTTAGAAGCTTTAGAAATTCTGATAACTGTTTGAGATCGTCTGCGTTAGTGAGACTTTAAGTTCATTCTACCTATACGCGTAATCTGCTTCCACCGTTATGCGGATTGATACATCTGGATTCTCGTCACGCATTCTGCTGACCTTTGAACTTCTGATAATAATCTTCAGTTTTGTTATAAAACTTCTTCCAATTGATGTTATCGATAATCTATTTCTATACGCTCTAATCTGATCTGTCAATTCAATTTCTGTGGACGGCATATCCGTCAAAATCCTGTGAAATTCTTACGTCTCTTCCGAGAAAATCTGATTATCATCTATTAGGTCTGATATGTCTTTGTTTAGTTTCCGTTCCCTTTTCTTTCTGCTTTCTGCAAATTTCGAGGACGAAATTTTTTTTTGTTAGTGGGGAAGAAGTTGTAATACCTGAAATTCAGATAACGCATAAAATTACCAAATTACCCCTGATAACATAAAACCTTATTAAATAACTTATAAAATTCTGAAATAATTCCAAAACATCTGAAATCGAACTATATCTGAAACAAACAAATTTCTGGGAAAAATGTTACATCACTTTAAATGTTCAAAAAAATTATCTTACACATTTAATTATTAAAATTTCCGAAAATTACAAATTAACTAAATATAATGTTTTTATTCTTTTAATTAGATAATATTTAAATAAATTAAGGAAAAGATTATAATAAATCAACCCAAATATTTTCTTGATACTATGGACCGAATTTCCTGGTTTTGCCCTCCCCAAAGTCGGTTCCACAAGATAAAAACATATCTCTTTTATTTTTATCCTCAAAAACAAAACCGCATAACACACCATAAACCCTAGCGATCACAAAATAATTCGACAAGGCCATCACACGATTTCTGGACTTGAGCAAGTAATTTTATGGTGTTCTTGGAGGTGCAAGGAGGCTAGGAAAAATAAGGGTTGCTGCGTTTTCTCCTTGGTTCGTTCTTGTTCTTTAATTCTTGTCGACTTGATCAAAAACAAGGTAATAATCCATACGACTTAACCAAACATTTTAAAATTAATATGGCATTTTTCCAGTGATCTTTAGATGTTATATGACTCATATAAAATATGTAAATCGAAGCATACTTGCTAAATTATGCGTATGAAAATATAATGGCTAAAGAACACGTAAATCACAAATATATGAAATCGGAATTTCTGGACATGATAGCTATTTTATTTAGACCTCATATGATGTAGTAGACCTGGGAAAAATGATAGATCGAATTATAGTAGCCTAAATCAAGTCGTGTTAATTTTGATGTCTAAAACGTACGTAAATATGCAATATATGTTAAACGATTTTTCTGGGCATGTTCATTATTTTTCGTGGGTTCTTTATAAGTAATATGATCTGGGAAAAATATAATTTTGATTTTTTGAGGCCTAGAATTAACGTGGTGAATTATTGTATAAACCGGATTTTGTGAAAATTAAGAAAACAAATAAAATATAAATCGTGGGTACTAGGGTTTGGATTCTGGGCATGATACTGATCATTTAATGTGTTTCAATGATTAATTAATGATGGTTCAATGATTGGTGAAAAGTAGGGTTTGAAATTGTTTCTAAAAAGTCTTACCGATTTGCAATAAAATGTATAAGGACCTGTTTTGCCAACTTTTAAACTTCTGGGATATTTTTGTAAGATCATATACATCTGTAGGAATGTGGGAAAAATATAACTTTGGGGTCCTAAGTGTAAATATTGCATTATAATGAATTATTGGTAAATTAGGGTTTCGATTTGGAATTAATTAAAAGTGAGGGACCAAAAGTGTAAATCTGAAATTCTGAAGTTGTTTTGAGTTAATACTGATATAAAAAGGTTGTTGTGTAATTTTGAGGATTTTTGGGCTAATTATGTAATTATTATGAATTATAACTTAATATATATGTTTTGTAAACTTAAAGGGCTAAATATGTAAATTCCGAATTCTGAGGGGTCAAATATGTAATGTACTAACTTCTGATGGTATATTCTGTAAATTTGAAATATAATATGTTTGGTTGGTAATTATGGTTATTGTAGGGTTTAATTTGTAAAATATGTAATTATAAGGTTGGTTTTGTAAATTATGTAACTAAAGGGGTGAAATCTGTAAATTGTGAAACTTAAGGGAATAAAATGTAATTCTGAATAAAATGAGTGTATAATTCTGTAACTTAAAGTATTTTCACTGATGACCTTGGAAATTAATGAAGTTACATTTAAAACCCTAAACTTTGTATAATTGTCATTTAAAACCCTAAACTTCTGTAACTTGATAAAATATATTGATATTCCATAATAATCCCTGAATAAGGGTTAAACCTAATCTGAAATGATAATATCTGTTAATTCTGGAAAACCTGCTAATTATGAAAACTTACTAAATCTGGAAAGTTACTAAAAATAGAAAGTACATAAAATGATGAGATAAACAAAGAATAATAATCTGAATAAGGAACTTTAGTAATTCTGTCTTCCTCTTCCTTAGGTGTGAAGAAGGAGAAGTCTTGAGCATTGTTTCTGTGTTTGTTTATTTTCTGCTGTGCTAATAAGGTACAGATATTCTGCCCTATTTCAGTAAGGGTGTTTCTTTCCCTTTTCTCTCAGTATTTCATTCTCCTTATTAGGATTCCCTATACCATTGTTATGTTCCCCTCTGTTTGTGAATCTCTGTTGTGATCTGTTTATCTTGAATCTTTGTTTGAACCTCTGCTATGATTCTTGTATTCTGAACCTTTTTCCTGAACTCTGATTGATCTCTTGTTCTGAACCCTGAATTTGTGAATCTTGATTGAATCTGATCCGTGAACCTTGTTCTGAACCTTAACCTGATATATCTGTTGTAAACTTTGATTTGATTTTGGTATAAACCTTAACCTGTTAAATCCTTATCTGAACCTAATGGATTTTGAACCTTTATTAAAAGCTATTTTAAAAAAGAAGCTATACCACTTGAAATGGAAGTTACTAAAAGTTTTGGAAGACCATTTTATGAAAACTATTTTGAAGGATCATTTCAATGAGAACCATTATTAAAGGATTGATTTAAATGAACTTTTGACAGGAACTTCTGAAATGGACTATTGCTATAAACTTGTAATTATTAACCTTTGATTACTCTTTTGGACTTTTGGAAATAAACCTTTTAATCTGAACTTAAGCTTTGATATTAAACTTAATCTGATAAACTCTGATTTAAACCTTATTATCTTAATCTGAATTGTTGACATGACCTTCTGCCATGAACCCTTAGATGTGACTCTGTTTATTATATGACATCTGACCTTGACCACAGTCTGATATCCGAGCCAATCACTAGGCATGAGGGTTTCATGTCCATGTCATTGATGCACCGATGGCATGACTCTAGGGCAGGAGAGTGATGACCTGTCCCGTCCCTGATTTATTTTATCTGGTGCGTTAAGGAGTGGCCACAGGGGGGCGCATGGATGCATCCTAGTTCTGACTCTGTTATCTGTTATCTGTTATCTGTTTATGTTATATGTTTATTATTATATCTGGTGACTGATGGTGTGTGCGATACACGTCTTTCACATATATCTGGGAGCTGATCACTCCGATTTGATACATGAGGTCACCCCTCATATTATCTGTTACTTGAGAGGCATCCCCTCTGGATTATTATATGATTAATCTGTTATGATATTATCTGTTATCTCTGGGCTCGTGATGGATTTTTGTATTTCCTTAAACCTGGTTTGTGCATTATCCCTTTCTTATTTCTTTTCTTTTACCCTTATTCCTTTCCTATTCTTTCACTTTAATTCGGTATCTGTATAATCTGTATTTCGGATTTGTTCCTGTATTGTTATCTGTTATTTTTTCTGTCATCTATATATCTGTTCACTGAGCTCTCGTAGCTCAGCCGCATTTCTTTTCCTGCGGCAGGTTTTAGTAGGAAGCTGGGGATGAGTGAGAGTGTACCTCTGGACTTAGAAGGCTTGGTAGCTATTCTGGATTAGAGTTGGATAGAAGACATTATGTTTATAATTAGTTTTGAAAGTTTTCTTTGTAACCTTGTAGATTCAGTATTTCAATTGTAATCCTTTGAGATTTTTGTATTACTGTAGATGTATGCTCTGTTTTGATCTGATATGAATCCATTATTGTGATATCGTTACCCTTGTCGGGTTGGGGTGTTACAGAACTCATCTGAAACTTATCATGCATAAGTTTCTCAAATTCTACACACATCTCCTTCCTTGTGGATCCAAATATAATATCATCCACATAAACCTGTATCAGCAAGATATCCTTCTTGTTCTTCTTGATAAAGAGAGTCTGATCAATCTTTTCCCTTTGAAATCCATTTTTTAACAAATATGAAGCCAGTGTTTCATACCATGCCCTTGGAGCTTGATGTAGTCCATAAAGAGCTTTCACCACCTTGTATACCTTTTCAGGATGTTCTGGACCTACAAAACCTGGAGGTTGAGAGACATATACCTCCTCTTCAATAGTACCATACAGAAAGGCACTCTTGACATCCATCTGGTAAACAGTAAAGCCCATGAAAGAAGCATAAGCTAAGAACAGTCTGATTGCTTCAATCCTAGCTACTGGTTCAAAAACTTTTTCATAGTCTATTCCTTCTTCTTGTGTATACCCCTGGGCTACAAGCCTAGCCTTGCTTCTGATCACAATTCCCCTTTCATCTCTCTTGTTTCTGAAAACCCATTTGGTTCCAATTATCCTCATACCCTTGGGTAAATCCACTAGTACCCAAACCTTCTGAATCTTGAATTGGAGAAGCTCTTCTTGCATTGCTTCTACCCAGCTTGAGTCTTCTAAGGCTTTGAGAACATTTTTGGGTTCAGATTGTGAAAGGAAACACACAAACAAACATGTATTGGCATCTTCATGCTTCTTTTCTTCATAAACAGCACTAAGAAAGCCTTGTTGGTCTGAACTCATAGTCTGTTTTCTTGTCTTCACACCAGACTGTATGTCTACAATCACATTGTCTAGGGAGTGATCTCTGTGTATCTTTGTGTATGGAGTAGAGAGAACTGGATAGGTGGGTGGTAGATTGTTGATATCCACCCCATCTTCTGAGAAATCAGCAGTATTAGTATCTGATGGGCCAGCAGTATGAACATTTTGCCCAACAGTACTAACTTGGGGCTCAACAGTACAATCTCCATTTGTACTGTTATCTTGATTCTCTAGATCTTCAGCTCCATCTTCATTGTTTCCATCTTCAGCACCTTCTTTAGCTTCATCAGTAGAAGGTTCACCATTCTTTAAAGATGAATCCACACTGTTCCATATTGGCATCAGTATATGATATGGATCTTTCTCCTTTCCCAAGCCTGCTTCATTTTTTGCAACATCAGCTTCTGAACCTGCAAAATCATTTAAAAAGGTTCCTGCAACAACTGGCACATAGTTCATTGATTGGGTTAGAGTATCAAGGTCAAATAGCCATTTTGGACCTTCACCTGCAACATTAGATTTATTTTCTAGAAACTGAACATACAGGTTTTCCTCAACTTTACTTGTTCTTGTGTTGTATACTCTAAAGGCTTTGCTATTTAATGAGTACCCAACCAAGAATCCTTCATTAGATTTGCCATCAAATTTGCCTAGATGGTCTAAGGTATTTAGAATAGTTACATGACACCCAAAAGGTCTTAGAAAACCTAATGCAGGAGTTCTACCCCTAAAACTCATATGGTGTCTTGTTGTGAGGTTTAACTACCAAAACCCTGTTCTGCACATAACAAGCAGTATTAACTGCTTCAGCCCAAAAAGTGATGGGAAACTTAGAGTCAGCTAACATGGTTCTAGCAGCTTCTATTAGTGTTCTATTTCTCCTTTCAGCAACCCTATTCTACTGAGGAGTTCTAGCTACACTAAACTCTCTTCTAATACCTTTTCCCTTACAGAACTCATCCATAACTCTATTTTTGAACTCTGTCCCATTGTTACACATAATGACTTTTACTTTCTTATCCACTAAGTTTTTTATCTCAGTTATAAATGTCTTTAGAATGCTAGGTGTCTCATCCTTAGAACCTAAAAAGAAAACCCATGTGAATCTATTATAGTCATCAGTAACTACAAGACAGTACCATTTATGCATAATACTACTCACAGATGTAGGGCCAAACAAATCCATATGCAGCATAAACAAAGGTTGATTAATAGAGCTTTAGGTCTTGGGCTTACAAGAAGCCTTGTGTTGTTTGCCTTTGAGACAGGCAACACAAGTCTGGTCATTTTCAAAGCGTTTTTTAGGCAAGCCTCTTACCAAACCATCTTTAACAATTTTATTTATGGTTTTAAAATTTATATGACCAAGTCTTCTATGCCATAGCATGGACTCGTCCAATGTGGCCTTTGCAACAAGACAAGTAAGAGCCTCTTTAGGAATAATCTTCTTCATATCAACACTGTACACGTTGCCCTTTCTTGGAACTTTAAGTAGAACCTGACTTTCATCAGGCAGCATAAAGTCTGGGGAAAGCACAAGACATTCAGTGTCAGTAAAGAGAACCTTGTTCTTTTTCTCACACATTTTTGAGACACTAAACAGGTTATACTTAAGCTCTTCCACAAAGTACACATCTTCAAAGTCTAATTTACTGGTTTTCAAGGTGCCTTTACCAGTAATTCTTCCTCCTATTCCTCCCCCAAAGGTAACATATCCTCCATCCATTGGTTGAAAGTCTGAAAGATAGGACATGTTGTGTTGGAGTATGCTCGTGTCATAATTACTAATTATATGGCTAGACATATGTGAGCCTATGGGGTCACACACATATACACTGAGGTGCCACTTTATATGTCGTGTTTATTGTATTTACGATATATAAATAACCGTAAGTAACCAGGAACCGCTATTGGGCTTCTAATGAATAAGTAATGGACTTATTGCATTGTACTAGAAAAACAAATGGGAAGCCCATTTGGCCCATATGGTGGCCGGCCTATAGAGGGTTCAAGGGATAAGATTGGTCTTTGATTTGGTAACTATGTATTCCATAATTCACTCATAATTATCATAACAAATTACCAAAGTAATCTCTCTCTCTCCCTCTTCCTACCTCACGGCAAGAAACACAAACCCATCTAGGGTTTTTGTTTTTTCATCAATCTCCATTGAATCTTGTTCATTCAAGGGTGCTTTGATTGGTTACGGGGTGAAGGACTAGCATCCATTGGCATACGGTGACGTGTAGTGTGGATACACATAGAGGTGATCTCCATTGATCACTTGGGTTTCTCATTCCATTCGTGTGGTGATATTGGTGGTGTTACCCGGATCACGCTACAAAGGTATAAAACATGTTTGCTTTATTTGTTTTATTTAGATTGATCATATGGCTATATGGATCCTTGTATGGTGATGTTTTCCGCTGTGCTCATTTGTTTAATATGTTATTTTATCATACATCACCTATAGTGGTATCACGAGCCATCATATGTTGTCATATGATCATCTTGTATGCGTAAAAATGGCTAAAAACTTGGTTTTTTAATGGATTTAAAAGTGTAATTTTAAAACAGCCCCTAGGGCTTATATATTCTGAATATGTCGACCTATATGAGGTCTTAAGATCTGGACTTTTTGATCCTATGGCCATTTGTTATGCATACATCAATTGTTTACTTGATCGGTACCCGTAAAATGGCTTAAAAACGTGTTTTTTAAGAGATTTTTAACCCGATATCTAATCAGCCCATGAGGCTTATTTTTCTTTGGTAAAATGGTGTTAAGAAGGTCCTAATATCATTGGGTTATGAGTCTATGGCCATTTGTCACGCATACCATTCGGGGTTTTAATTCTTGTTAATTATTTCTTCGATTCGTTGGCTAACAATTTAATTCTTGTTATTTATTTTGTTATCCATGGCAAATACATGCATGTTTGTCCATGGAGTTAGCCAACACCTTGTCATGATCATAATCTTAATGTATTATTATGTGTATATGCAAAGCCGATGAAAACCTAGACCACTTATGCATTGTGATGTTGTGATTGTTGGTTTGTTTGTTTGTTTTTGGGGCTTGCCATTGTTTCGGCACTTTTGTAATGTATTTCATTTTGGTTTTGCCATTGTTTGGGCATTTTTAAAGTAGATAGAAATTAGATTAGATGTACTTTACTTTTTATATCATGTAACCGAAAGCTTGGAAGCAAGTGCCAAAAGAATGAAGAGTTTTGGACCTAAAATAGCTGCTGGACACCTGATGGGAAAACGCGATTTCCAGGAGATTGGTAAGGTATTTTTGGCTAAATTTTTTCGTGCAGGTTCACAAGACATGGGCCTACAACTCTCTAGTTTGGGCCGAAGAAAAAGGAGGACTCCTTCTAGGCCGTTTGGGCCTCGCAAGACAGAAAAACTGGGCTGACAGAATCATGTTTTCATGTGCATTATGGGCCTTTACTTGCCCATGATTGTCTTGGGGCAAGTGGGAGCCCTCCGTGTGGTTGTGGTTTATGTCCCTAGTTGACTCTTGGTTCTTGTGATGGCTCACGAGACCAAGCATAGGATTTTCATCGGTTGAGGCTTTGCATATTGTGGTTGTATGTTTGTTTGGTTGTTTCATGTATGTTGTGACTACATGTAAAACGAAAATTGTTTTCTTAAAACTTAAAACGAAACATAAACCATTTTGAACTAAGTCTTATGATTTAGTTTAACTAAGTTTAAATATGATTTGAAACTTAAAATCATTGTTTTTCTAAATAACACTTAAACTAGTTAAGTTGTTTATTTATTGTATTGTCCAAACTTAATAATCCACTTAGGATTTATATTAGTCTTGAAAATAGACAACTTGACACACATAAATTAAAACAATGATTAGACTTAAGTTAAGAAATGTTTTTAACTTGTGCTACGAAGAATGAATGCATGCTTCTTTCGTACACGGTTTTGATTCACATCAAAATATTTTACCCGTCAAAATTTAAGTCGTGCCGTCCAATTTTGAGGACACTTGCAATTACTTTTTGCCTATGCGTGGGACCTAGGTTGAATTGTAACCCAAGGTGACTATTCTCTATGCGTGAGACCTAGATATATTATCACACGTTTTCAAATTCGATGACTTAATCGAGTTAAGCGGTTAGACCTTGACCCGAGGCAAAGATGGGACTAAACATGCCTACATGACACTAGTTGTTTGACACTAGATGCCATGAGTCCCATAAGGATCTAAGAGTTGTACATGTAATACAATTGGTGATTGTCGCCTACCAATTGAATCTACTATTGCTAGCAGATCAACTGATGTGATAGTAGAAGCACAATGTGGATCTTAGACTTTTCGTAAATTAATTGTTTTATATTATAAACATGGGGTAGTTAATTTATAAAAGGATAATTATCGAAAATACTAAAAAAGGAACTTTGTAAAATCAATTAATGAATTAATGCAACACAACCGTAAACGAAAGTTTGTTCTTTTCTTGTTAAAAGTACGAACTGAGTCGCTCTTTCCTTGTAAGAAAGAGACTTGTTCCTATCCTTTTTCTTTATGAGGAAAAGCCATAATAGGAATATTTGAATTTTCCCAATTCTAATAAAACTCAAAGAATACCTACTCTAGAAATCGTGATGTCTTGTAAAAGTCAAAACGGTTAAGTATGGTTACACATCTTATTCTTTCAAGATTGTTTTATAACCCTAGTTTCAATTTTGAAACATTGATGAAATATAAGATATTTGGATAACTAGAGAACATGTTTTCTATAGCTACCAAACTAAAATGAGTTTAAATAATTAAAAGATGGAAGTATCAATAAACCGCAAAGAGGTAAAGGCAATTACTAGCATGATTACCTAGCAGTTTGTCTTAACCCAATAAGCCTACTAAGGTCCTACATACCATTGTGGTAAAGTAGACCAATTATGGAGGAAATGTATGCCTATTTTCAAGTTAAAATAGCAATGATGGCTAGCCCATCATCTATATGTTAGAACTTGATGCACTCTCTTGAATACCTAAGTACATGTTTACTAGTCAAAGTGACTCACATTAGCAATAATGTGTAGATATTCAAAGAAAGATGGAAAGTATCCAATCGCCACTCACTCTCCACAGGTGACGTAACACATTTAAATGTTGTCTAATCCAGTGGGAGCTACGTGATTATATTACTGGTGACGAAACACATGTAATGTTGTCTAATCCAGTGGGAGTTGTAAGCTTTAATACCTTACAACTTGCCCATCTTAATTTCCAGATTGTCTTGAAATAATACATTACTTTCCACATGTTAAGCGTCATAGTTTATATAAGAGCCATTGCATAAATTTTATGAGATAACTTGTCACGTTTCTGATGTTGCTTCCTGAAATGTTATCTATAAAATTGTTATGCATGATTCATTATTAAAACGATAAAGTTCTACATATCGATATTTTGATTTTGACTAAAAATCATATGTTATCTTAGACATTGTCATATTGCTAATACAAACACACGAGCGTAGTGGTGCTTGTATACTCTCCTGATGTTGTGCCATGCACAAGTGGGAGAAATCTTAATTGTGTACAAGGTACAACATAGCACAAATTGTGTGCAAGGTACAACATAGCACAATATGACTAATAGTTTTTCTTGACTGAAAGGTAAGAAACTAGGACTTCTACTAGGACTTCTACACATAAAATGTAGGTTGCCCTAATTAGAACAAATATCAAGATAACTTGAAAAGCTACTTCAACATATTCACTGAATTGTTTAGTAAATATGATTATGTTTTCTTGTAAGGCCATAATCATGAAGTATGAAATTAACTTGAATTTACTATTAAGGCCAAGTGTCGGCGCTCGTAATTACTTTAGTTGAATATGTTTAGGTCTCTTGAAAAGACATAAACATCAATTCCGTTAATTGTTGAAAGACTTATAACGTAAAGTAAGACGTTGATTTGTTATGTCTTCTTGTTAAGACATGTACACTTACGACGTATAATAAATGTTTATGTTTTCTAGTCAAAACATACACATGAAGTAAAGTATGCAATAGGCTAAAATTACTATTGATGCCATCTGGTTTGACTTGATTGGTAGATATGTAAGCCCAAAAGTATAAGTTCATCTAATGAGTTGTGTGATAGTCTCACAACATCAGTCCTCATGGAATACCACAACTTTATGGTATGTCCATCATGGAAAATCAAACACTATTGATATTGTTTGATCTTTGATGACTTAAACTGTTTTACCTCCAAAGCTATCAAGGTTAGAAATTGGGTGTGCCATGTGTACACTCAATATGATTCCAACCCAGAAGGAATTTAAGACACCATTGTATTATGGCATGGGATGAATCTCATTATGTCTTAATTGAAGTTCTGAATTTGTTAACTACTTAAGAGTAAGTAATTAACAAACTAGAGTCAAGAACTAACGGTGTATTTTGGATGTCCCACTTGAAAAAAATTTATTGTTACTCAAGATGCTGAGTATCTAGAGCTTAGTCTCTACATACAAAAGCAAGGGGAGTACCTTTAGACCTTGAAGTTATTCAAGAACTAAATACACAACCTTCTGAGTACACTTGCTAATGTCATACTATGGTTGAACATGCATATGTTAAACCATAGATTGATATCTCTCATTCATAAATCCGCAAGGATACCTCTTGCACCTGAATGATATAGTTTTTATATCAATGCTGAGGGACATAAGTTAGAGGATCATGGTGAACCTGCTAACTACTGAGATGCATTATCAGATATTGTATCTGATGAGTAGCTCAAAACTATGAATGTTAAAGATGCAGCCCTTGAAAGACAATCACTCATGGAGCTTGATTGATCTCTTACCAATCAGTTAGACTGTGAGGTTAAGAATGAGCTTCTTGATAAGAAGACTCAAAAGGGAAAACTTATACACAAATTTAATGCACGACTAGTAAAAGGAGTTTACTCGTACTCAAGAAATTAACTATGACTAAATCTTTCTACCTAGAAACATTAAATGTATAAAGATGATTAATTGTCATACCTGTTTTCATATAAATGAAATATGACAATAGGATATCAAAACACTTTTCTTGTTGATTACCTTTGCGAGGACGATGAGTAATCAAAAGGGTTTATGAATCCATATAAATCTTTATTATGTATACAAGATAAAATAATCCATGTGTTGATTAGATTATGCATCTAGGAGCAAAGATCTTGAGTTAATTATAAAATCATTAATTTGATTTTGATTAATAAGATTACTCCTAAGTACACTAAGAGCAAGTAGGAGCACTGTATTTATTTTCTTAAATCTCATATGTCGTTAACATATTAGAAACAATATTCCATCTAAGCTAGACTTTAATCCTTAGCTTGGAATGAAGTTTCTCTTGAGGGATTTATAAAATAAGACATACAACCTTGTTATGTATATGTTTATTAGAATAAACATAAGCGGTTATTAAGTCTAAACATAATATGACACGTTATTGAGGGGAGTCTCAATGATCAATTTCACTTGATGAGATTGAACACATGAGTGGAAATCTTAAATTCGACTAAAGGATTCATCATGTAAGTCATATTACGCATTGGACTATGTATATATCATTTGCATGAATGCAAGATGAGTTGATAACAACAAATATCTAAGTGATAGTCATTAGATAATTGTTAAACGAACATTATAAGGGACCTATAAAGGACCAAAAGATAAGTTCAAAAGTTTACGGATATATGAGGAACTCTGTTTTGTTTGCATACGCTGATGCTTATTTAACTGAGATGATACTCAACCCTAGTCGTGGTAGGATGTCATCATGAATGATGAAATCGCTGACTAGATGTGCTCGACTGAGAGCATTAATGCGTTATACATTAAAAGAATAAGAATACCTTATAGTTTGAGAAACTATTCAGATGACTGTGTAAAGTAGGTGTCTTGCTAGCTTCAAACACCCTATGGAATGTATTGTTGCAATACTCATCTTGTACTTGAATGCACACATACAAAGGACAATCATCATTCAAACCTTTCATGAATTATGATAGAAGTATTCTCAAAGTTTACTCAGATGACTACTTATTGCCTTGTACAACATGATTCGATCATGGTGGGAACATCGAATTCTGACCTATGAGTAGTCTTATGCATATCTGTTTTTTGTTTTTGGATAATGGAACCGTAAGCAGTCGTATTATATAATGAATTGATATACCTGGTATGATCGTCTTCATTTATACTGCTGTGTTCTATATTTGCATGTTTAATCCATGAATAATTTATTTATTCTAAAAGCATCCATTTTCGGTTGACGATACGGTAGTATCATCAAATTAAGACAAATGTGAGCGTGTTGGTGATTTATTTGCCACACTCACATGTTGTTCATTGTGATGAACATTGGATTGACCCAACCTACGAGTATTCACTACATGGATCATCGTCAATAGTGAATCTCGCAAGAGGTTATGTCTCTTATCCTTAGACTTGAGATGCAAGCAGGTCTTGCATGTGTGGAATTTCATTCCTTGATATGGTTAAACGCTGTCCTGAATAAGGTAGTTATAAAGACCATCTTCAGGAGTGATATAAAGCACATGAATGACACGTGCAGTCAAAATAGGATTTGTTCCTCCACATGTTATGGAGTTAGATACTATTGGGCCCCTCGATGAATTGGACAGATGTTTGTATGGCCGTACCCAAATGAGATTAAGATGAATCTTAATCCACTTGGTAATCTTGTTCAATATCTATATCGAGAAACATAATGGTTGAACTATTCGAATGACTTATGATCCATGTCTAATATTCAACATGGTATCTGTAACAAAAGGATAGATGACATATAAACCATCTGAAATGAGACGTTTAAGAAACTACCCTCACATATTTCTAGGGGCATTGGCGTGTTGCTAGATGCTAACCATTGCTTGTATAATTACTTGATTATTATGACGTCGCAAGTGGGAGCTGTTGGAGTATGCTCGTGTCATAATTACTAATTATATGGCTAGACATATGTGAGCCTATGGGGTCACACACATATAAACTTAGGTGCCACTTTATATGTCGTGTTTATTGTATTTACGATATATAAATAACCGTAAGTAACCAGGAACCGCTATTGGGCTTCTAATGAATAAGTAATGGACTTATTGCATTGGACTAGAAAAAAAAATGGGAAGCCCATTTGGCCCATATAGTGGCCGGCCTATAGAGGGTTCAAGGGATAAGATTGGTCTTTGATTTGGTAAATATGTATTCCATAATTCACTCATAATTATCATAACAAATTACCAAAGTAATCTCTCTCTCTCCCTCTTCCTACCTCACGGCAAGAAACACAAACCCATCTAGGGTTTTTGTTTTTTTCATCAATCTCCATTGAATCTTGTTCATTCAAGGGTGCTTTGATTGGTTACGGGGTGAAGGACTAGCATCCATTGGCATACGGTGACGTGTAGTGTGGATACACATAGAGGTGATCTCCATTGATCACTTGGGTTTCTCATTCCATTCGTGTGGTGATATTGGTGGTGTTACCCGGATCACGCTACAAAGGTATAAAACATGTTTGCTTTATTTGTTTTATTTAGATTGATCATATGGCTATATGGATCCTTGTATGGTGATGTTTTCCGCTGTGCTCATTAGTTTAATATGTTATTTTATCATACATCACCTATATGTTGCCTGTCATGTGCCTGGAATATCCACTGTCTGCATAACCTTGATCTTCCTCATCATCCTGTGAATGTCCCTGCACATAAAATAAGGAAATTAGTTTCTTTGGGGTAACCAAGCCATCACTGACTTGGGTTTTACCTCGTGCATTAATATAGTCAAATCTTTTTAATACAATTGATGCACCATTGGGTTTGATTGGTCTCCATACCCAACATGCTGAGGCCTTAACAGCATTTACCCTTTTATCCCTAGCAGTGTTTTTAGGCTCACCAGTACTAACTGGTGGTCTAGCAGTATGAACTGCTGGCCTGGCAGTTTGAACTTTTGGTTTCCAAAATTATTTTTGAACCACTGCTTTCTTGTGAAAAGGCCTTTTAACAATTTGTGGTGCATATTTGAAAGTTAGATTTGCACTTGAAACTGCTGGTCTAGGGTAAACAGTTTTAAATGGTCTGGCAGTACTAACTGCTGGTTGAGCAGTACTAATTGGTTTGAGGCCAGACTTCAATAAAAGTGCCCTGGGAGTCATTCTGTTAGAATTAGGGTGAGTTTGAGACCTGTTTATGTTCACCCTATGACTTGTGTTCCCAGTTACCCTGTTGTTCCCTACAACCATCTTTCTCCCATGATGGTAATGACAAAAAGCCTCTAGGTGGTCAAAACTACCACAAGTAAAACAAGCCTTCTTATACATGACAAAGTCGCTTCCTAATTGATGGGACTTGAGGTCATTTCAGTTTCTCTGGTTACCTCTTGGCTTGCCTATGGACCTATACATCTCATAGTACCTAACTGTTTTCCTAACAGGTTTTACATTAATTGTAGGCTTAACAGTTTCATTACTAGCCACCTTAAGAACATTGGTTCCTCCAAACTTTACCACATCAGGTTTATCAACAACCTGATCTTCATCATAAGATTCCCAATACTCAATGATGGGAGCATCTGAGTTGCCATCAGTTGACACCTTATCCTCAGTAAGAGAGGTGTCACTTGCACTCTCAAAAGGCTCACTAGTTTCTACAGGTTTATTAGCAGTTAAATTTTCTTTAGGCTTACAACCATATTCTAACTTAGGTTATTGAAACTCAATCAAACTTGTATGCTCTAGGTCAATTCTGGGGGGTGCAGGCACTCCTCTATGAGGAGTTGGACATGTTTTATATCCCAACCCAGACTTAGCCTTATTAACCATTTGACACTCTATAATTTTATTTACACCTTTTGATGCATACTCCAAAGTGTCTACAGTTAATTGAATATTTTTTTTGCCTTTATGATTTTATCTAATTCAGCTTTAAGAAAACTAATCTTAGCATTTTTAAGAGTCAAGTCTCTCTTAAGAACAACTATGTCCTCAGTAAAAACAGACTCATTGTTCTTATAATGCACAATTTGTTCTTCTAGGACTGCTAAACCTCTTTTGTGATTAGACAAATTATAATTTGTTTGGTTTAATTCAATCCTCTGCTCATCATAGTGTCTCTTTAAAGTTTCATATTCTTTAAGAGCAGTACATGTTTTAGAACAACTTTTAACTGAGAGTACCTCTGAGTCAGAGAAGGCCATAAGTGCCATCTCAGCAGGTGCTTCCTCTTCATCTGCCATGAAGCTCCAGTCATAGCCTAGGCCATCAATAGCCACCATAGCCTTTGAAGATGTCTCTAGCTCTTCCACTGCCTTGGGCTTGCTTCCATACCATCTATTCTTGCTATCATGTTGCTTGGGTCTTCTACACTCTCTTGAAAAATGCCCCAACTTGTGATAGTTGTAACATTCTACCTTAGACTTGTCAAAACTAGCAGTATCATTACTACTGATGTTAACCTTCTTGCCAGTTCTTTCATAGAATTTCTTAGCCCTCATGCTAAGAAGTGAAATCTGCCACTTGAGATCCATCTCTTCCAAGTCATCATCATTAATCTCCTATAGATCTTCATGTGTCAGCATTGACCCATCATTCTGGCTGGTCAGGAATGCACAATAGGTAGTATCATTCAGAATACCAGTAGTACTGCTTGATGAGCTAGCAGTACTAACACTAGGGTTAGCAGTACTAACTCCTACAGCCACTTTCACCTCATCTGGACTTGAATTACTAGGAGATGACACAAAAGCCATGTTCCCACTGATTGAGCTAGCACTACCAGCTTTCTTCATATCCTGTTCAACGATCTTGAAATTGCTGTATAAATCATTGAGGCTCATAGTATCAATATCTGGCTTATTTTTCCAGACCACCACATGCATAGCATATTCAGCAGGTAAGCTCCTTAAGAACTTAGAGTTAAGATCTTCCTGAGGGATTTCAACTCCAAGAACAGCCAATTGGCTGACAATCTTTTGCAACCTGTTAAACATATGATCTAAAGACTCATTACTTGTAGCACTAAAGTTTTCTAAATTTTTCTTCAGTAGAGTCTTGTGGGTCTTCTTGGTGGCTTCATTACTACCATATCGAGCTACCATATCGAGCAGTGATTGCTTCAAACAAGGACTTTGCATCCTTGTATTTGCTGAAGTTTAGGAGGTGATCATTGGGAATGGTCATCATCAGCAAGCTCCTAGCCTTGACATCGTTCTTCTTTTGCAGCTTCTCCTATGTAGTTACTTGAGAGGTATTTACAACAGTCTTTTCTTCACCATTGACTGTTGATACAAATGTTGAAGGCTTAAAAGAGTTTCCTTCTTCAATAATCTCCCAGAGTGCATAGTCCTGCATTTGGAAATACTGTTCGATTCGCAGTCTCTACATCTCAAAGTTGTTTTGCTTCAGCATAGGCAATTTAGCAACCATGTTGGTCTGTGTGTTTTCCATGTCCATTATCTTCAAAAAGAGTTCTTCTTCTAAATCAAAGTATCAACCTGGCTCTGATACCACTTGAGAGGATCAAACACTGAGGATGTAACTCCTTTAGAATGTGTTTAAGATACTTTGAGATTATATTGTTAAGTATGCGGAATCTATTTAACAACACTTAGAAGGTTTTGTTTGATGTAATAGTAATGCAATATGAATAATGAACATAGTGTATAACTCCAAACGATTCAATATTATTCAGGAAATAATACGAGTAATCTCAATATCACTAGGGTTACAAAGACCTTGAATCTTAACAAAACTTATATATGACTCGTACGACTTGTATATCTCGTATTTAGACATCTAACCTAGGACCTCCTTTTATAGACATAAGGAGTCCTTTACAAGATAAGTATCTACCCGTATATTTCTAACTAATTATGATATACATACAATCTATACCATACTTATCCTCGACACGTCTTTATCATTCCTTTTATGCAGCAGTACCTTCTGTTATATACTAGCAGTACTAACTTGACAGTTTGTACTATTAGTTATTCTTCAGCAGTCTTCAGTTATACACTAGCAGTTTGTACTGTTAGTGTATTCTTTCAGCAGTACTAAGTCTTGAACATTTAATTCCCAACAAGTATTAAATTATCATTGCAGTTCATTTAACCATTTTTACGAGCAAAATTTAAAAATTTTGTTTATTACATTACCATGAATCAAAAACGTTGTTACGTGATTCACAATACTTTGGAACGAGCTCACACACGCACCACGACAATTCAAATTACGAATAAAAACCAAACGGGTCCTTAATACATATTTCTCGGCCCAACAGGCTATTCTAAGCCCACTACTATTCGAGCCCAATTCTTATATTTCTTTTATTTCATTCGAACCAACATTCATTTACTTGGCTTCTATATTTTTATATTTCGACAGAAAATCTATACTACATTTTACATAGATCGAATCTTCACACTTCAAATATTCAGGAATGGCAATTCATTTTATCTAGTTCGAACATTTGATACCTAAACGAGGCCTAAAGCTTAGCACCATTCGACACTTGTTCAAACTCATTTGAGGGTTAACCAAATTCGACTAAACATATTTTTCCTATGTGTTATGCATTGTTCCTAGCCTAAACAATTTCCACAAACCTTATCACACTTTCTCTAATTATTTGGTCACGTCTAACATGTCGTTTGGACCCAATATATATCGAGTAAAACATTTATACATGCCACTTGATCCATAGCCAAAACTACACACAAACACCTCCCTTAATATCTTTATACTTGAGTACCTATGCTATACATATTCCCTTAATCTTCTCGGCATCAAATCAAGTCCCAACTTAAATGTATAAAATATATACTAGTATACATGCATATACATATACGTATAAACACACACACACTCTCATTCACTCAAAACATAAATCACACACAATATTTCCTAAGACTTTTTCTCTCTAGCCGAGACCCTTCAAGAAGCAAGAGCCATTTACTAGTCATTCGAACCATTTTCCAAACGTTCAAGCTTGATCTCGATTCTTTTGAGGCCATTCTAACGAGCTACGTGCTATAAACCATCGTTCCTAATTCATTTCGATGTGTACTCACCACCATTTTTGGTGTAGTAAGTTGTTCGAACCTATTTCTATACATACTTATATTTTTCATTGATTCATGCATCTTTTTAATTCATTCGACTTCATTACAAGCTTTCTATTTATTTTACGAGCTCTCGTTATTTCATTTTTTGTATAATCATGACCTCCTAATTCTATGTACATATTCATTCGTATCTTATTTCATCATATATATGCTTAACGAGGTCCATTTTGAACCTAAGTTGAATATCGAACGTTTACAAGTCCTATAATCATTTCGGACCATATTGTTTTATCGACTAGAAATAGACCCATTAAATCCATTTTATACGAGTAACCTATCAAATAATTTACTCAATTCATTTCTCTATAAGCTAAGCTAACGAACAGTACCAATAAGCTCCTTTAATAAGCTCTTAAAATACATTTTCTAACCTAAAAGTATATCGCACTCGAAACAGTCTATAAAACTCAATATATACCGAGTGGGCCTTAAAGCCCATTAAGCTCATAATAAGCACTTATCGATAAGCAGTCTAATAAGCAGTTTGATTATGTTAATAAGACTATAAAATAAGCCCAAAACCAAGCCCAAATAATTTTGAAACCCATTGGATTATTAATTCTTAATGGGTCTGTTTTTAAAATTGTTAAGGCCCAATAAGCTATAAATAAGCACTTTTTAGGTAATGAGCAGTTTTATAAACTCCAATAAGCTATTTGAGGCTTATGAAACTCTCGGAAAACTTAATCTATAAGTTTTGTGATTTTTGGACTTAAAATGCAAATTATTATGCTTATCGGGTTAAAATTGTAACCTTCACATAAATGAGTATCAAACTGTCATTTTAATAACTTAAGGGTAGGAAATGACAAAACAGTAACCAGGGGTGTTAAAATGTCATAATTGGATACTTTGGACAAAAAATGTAAATATTATCTAACCAAGGACTAACGGAGCAAAAGTTTCACCGTTAGGGTTAAAAGTGTAAATTTTATATAACTTTAAGGACCATTCAGTAACTTATTTCTATATATATTACATAAAATGTTTTATACATTTTTGTCCTAAGAAGCCTTTTGTACATTTCGTGGGATATATTTAAATTTCGATACGTTTATATATAATTATATAACGGATTTCTAACGAATAACATAACGTATCATTCACCAACTTTCGAGGAAACGATATCTACGGATTCAATTAACATAAAAACAAGATAATATTATATATAATATTATTTTTGAACTTTAAGCATTTTAAGCATATCATCCATACTCATCACGAACCAATTCGTTATCCGTTACTATTTCCACAATCATTATTCGTATTAAACCAAGCTTAAACTATCGAAATCTCAGACTTCCCTATTATTCAGGTCGTGTGTTGGAGCCGTTCCCATATTACATTTGATTTCACATTATCTTTGCCAACTACATTCAAGGTGAGCTCATAGTCCCACTTTTATCTTTTACATACTTTCAACTCGTGGGGAGATACAAGTATTTTCTGTATGATATACTTGACTGATATTGCCTAAGTTACCACTACTATTGCCATTATTACAAGTCCCTCCCATCATGAGCCATTAACCACTTGCGAGTGGATGCGAATATAGTGAACAGATCTGTTGGAGGCTGACTGCCTATTTGAACTATCCAAAAGATGGTCTTAATTGCTAGCTGGATTAGTCAAATGCACTTTATTTGAAGGAAATAGGTAGACGGCAATCTCTTATTGAGGGCCATAACTCACACCATTAATTTGGTGTGTTCATGCAGTTTGAGTGGTACTCGTTAAGGTTTGAGTGTCATGAGACTTTGGGCAATATATCGAACAGCAATATTACTATTTCAAATATGATTGTATTTCTATGCAATTATAAAACTTGAGACTTGTGTTCAAACTGATTACAATTACAAACACTATGAATTCACTCAACAATTTTTTTGACTTTTAGCATGTTTATCTCAGGTAATTAACAGAGCATTCAAGGCACGGAGTGGGCAAATAAACTGATGTTTTTTTGTGTCAAATAATTTCTATCATTCATTTCAAACTATCATATCTTTTGTGAGATATTAAACATTGAAATTTCCTTTTTCTATATGAATTATTAAATGAATGATAACAACTTTCAAAACGCCTCTTTTGAGTCATTTTCTATGATTATGACTATGATCCTTCCAGTAATACCCCAATTAGTCTTCTGCTGTTAACTGAAAATTTAGGGGGTGTTACATATTGCCAAACA